>JAKVIS010000350.1:0-81960 GCA_033119425.1 Bufotes viridis
CAATTGAATTTCCCCCAGAACAAAATATACCCTGTTATGGACAGATTTAAACTAGGCCTGCAACTGCTGGAACACCAGATTCAGGGTATTGCTATTTTAGCAATTGAATTTCACCCCAGAACTAAATAAATGTTTTGTCGGACACTATTATACTTTGCCAGCCTGCGCTGGGACACCAGATTAAGGGTATTGCTATTTTGGCATAATTAATTTCACCCCAGAACTAAATATACCCTGTTACGGACAGATTTAAACTAGGCCTGCAACTGCTAGAACACCAGATTGAGGGTATTGCTATTTCGGAAAATGAATTTCACCCCCAAACAAAATATATGTTTTGGCGGACACTATTATACTTTGCCAGCCAGTGCTGGGACACCAGAATCAGGGTATTGCTATTTTGGCAATTGAATTTCACCCCAGAATAAAATATATATTTTAGTGGACACTATTATACTTTGCCAGCCAGTGCTGGGACACCAGATTCAGGATATTGCTATTTTGGCAAGTGAATTTTACCCCAGAACAAAATATATGTTTTGGCGGACACTCTTACACCCTGCCAGACAGTGCTGGGACACCAGATTCAGGGTATTGCTATTTTGGCAATTGAATTTCACCCCAGAACAAAATATACCCTGTTACGGACAGATTTAAACTTGCCCTGCAACGGCTGGAACACCATATTCAGGGTATTGCTATTTTGGCAATTGAATTTAACCGCCGAACAAAATATATGTTTTGGCGGACACTATTATACTTTGCCAGCAAGGGCTGGGAAACCAGATTCAGGGTATTGCTATTTTGGCAATTGAATTTCACCCCAGAACTAAATAAATGTTTTGGCGGACACTATTATACTTTGCCAGCCTGCGCTGGGACACCAGATTAAGGGTATTGCTATTTTTGCATAATTATTTTCAAACCAGAACAAAATATACCCTGCTACTGACAGATTTAAACTAGGCCTGCAACTGTTGGAACACCAGATTCAGGGTATTGCTATTTTGGCAATTGAATTTCACCCCAGAACAAAATATATGTTTTGGCGGACACTATTATACTTTGCCAGCCAGTGCTGGGACACCAGATTCAGGGTATTGCTATTTTGGCAAGTGATTTTTACCCCAGAACAAAATATATGTTTTGGTGGACACTATTATACTTTGCCAGCCAGTGCTGGGACACCAGATTCAGGGTATAGCTATTTTGGCAATTGAATTTCACCCCAGAATAAAATTTACAATTTTACAGACATATTTTGACAGTTTTCTGCTACAGAGGGATCTGGATAGATTGGAGGCTTGGGCAGAAAAATGGCAGATGAGGTTTAACACTGACAAATGTAAAGTTATGCACATGGGAAGGAATAATGCAAGTCACCCGTACATATTAAATGGTAAAACACTCGGTAACACTGACATGGAAAAGGATCTAGGAATTTTAATAAACAGCAAATTAAGCTGCAAAAACCAGTGTCAGGCAGCTGCCGCCAAGGCCAATAAGATAATGGGTTGCATCAAAGGGGCATAGACGCCCGTGATGAGAAAATAGTCCTACCACTTTACAAATCACTAGTCAGACCACACATGGAGTACAGTGTACAGTTCTGGGCTCCTGTGAACAAGACAGACATAGCAGAGCTGGAGAGGGTTAAGAGGAGGGCAACTACAGTAATAACTGGAATGAGGGATCTACAGTACCCTGAAAGGTTATCAAAATTAGGGTTATTCACTTTAGAAAAAGACGACTGAGGGGAGATCTAATAACTATGTATAAATATATCAGGGGTCATTACAGAGATCTGTCCCATCATCTATTTATCCCCAGGACTGTGACTGTGACAAGGGGACATCTTCTGCGTCTGGAGGAAAGAAGGTTTGTACACAAACATAGAAAAGGATTCTTCACTGTAAGAGCAGTGAGACTATGGAACTCTCTGCCTGAGGAGGTGGTGATGGTGAGTACAATAAAGGAATTCAAGAGAGGACTGGATTTATTTCTGGAGTGTAATAATATTACAGGCTACAGCTACTAGAGAGGGTCGTTGATCCAGGGAGTTATTCTGATTGCCTGATTGGAGTCGGAAGGAATTTTTTCCCTTAAGTGATGAAAATTGGCTTCTGCCTCACAGGGGTTTTTGCCTTCCTCTGGATCAACTTGTAGGAAACAGGCCGAACTGGATGGACAAATGTCTTTTTCGGTCTTATATACTATGTTACTATGTATATTTAAACTAGGCCTGCAACTGCTGGAACACCAGATTCAGGGTATTGCTATTTTGGCAATTGAATTTCACCCCAGAACAAAACATATGTTTTGGCGGACACTATTATACTTTGCCAGCCTGCGCTGGGACACCAGATTAAGAGTATTGCTATTTTGGCAAATTAATTTCACCCAAGAACTAAATATATGTTTTGGCGGACACTATTATAATTTGCCAGCCAGTGCTGGGACACTAGATTAAGGGTATTGCTATTTTAGCAATTGAATTTCCCCGCAGAACAAAATGTACCCTGTTACGGAAAGATTTAAACTAGGCCTGCAACTGCTGGAACACCAGATTCAGGGTATTGCTATTTTGGCATAATTAATTTCACCCCAGAACATAATATACCCTGCTACTGACTTATTTAAACTAGGCCTGCAACTGCTGGAACACCAGATTCAGGGTATTGCTATTTTGGCAATTGAATTTCACCCCAGAACAAAATATATGTTTTGGCGGACACTATTATACTTTGCCAGCCAGTGCTGGGACACCAGATTCAGGGTACTGCTATTTTGGCAAGTGATTTTTACCCCAGAACAAAATATATGTTTTGGTGGACACTATTATACTTTGCCAGCCAGTGCTGGGACACCAGATTCAGGGTATTGCTATTTTGGCAATTGAATTTCACCCCAGAATAAAATATACCCTTTACAGACATATTTAAACTAGGCCTGCAACTGCTGGAACACCAGATTCAGGGTATTGCTATTTGGGCAATTGAATTTCACCCCAGAACAAAATATATGTTTTGGCGGACACTATTATACTTTGCCAGCCTGCGCTGGGACACCAGATTAAGGGTATTGCTATTTTGGCAAATTAATTTCACCCCAGAACTAAATATATGTTTTGGCGGACACTATTATATTTTGCCAGCCAGTGCTGGGACACTAGATTAAGGGTATTGCTATTTTAGCAATTGAATTTCACCGCAGAACAAAATATACCCTGTTACGGAAAGATTTAAACTAGGCCTGCAAC
The DNA here is from genome assembly GCA_033119425.1 of Bufotes viridis. Lineage (NCBI taxonomy): Eukaryota > Metazoa > Chordata > Amphibia > Anura > Bufonidae > Bufotes > Bufotes viridis. Next base: position 3,260 of record JAKVIS010000350.1, read on the forward strand.
TGCTGGAACACCAGATTCAGGGTATTGCTATTTCGGCAATTGAATTTCACCCCAGAACAAAATAAATGTTTTGGCGGACACTATTATACTTTGCCAGCCAGTGCTGGGACACCAGAATTAGGGTATTGCTATTTTGGCAATTGAATTTCACCCCTCAATAAAATATATATTTTAGCGGACACTATTATACTTTGCCAGCCAGTGCTGGGACACCAGATTCAGGGTATTGCTATTTTGGCAAGTGAATTTTACTTCAGAACAAAATATATGTTTTGGCGGACACTATTACACTTTGCCAGCCAGTGCTGGGACACCAGAATCAGGGTATTGCTATTTTGGCAATTGAATTTCACCCCAGAATAAAATATATATTTTAGTGGACACTATTATACTTTGCCAGCCAGTGCTGGGACACCAGATTCAGGATATTGCTATTTTGGCAAGTGAATTTTACCCCAGAACAAAATATATGTTTTGGCGGACACTATTACACCCTGCCAGACAGTGCTGGGACACCAGATTCAGGGTATTGCTATTTTTGCAATTGAATTTCACCCCAGAACAAAATATACCCTGTTACGGACAGATTTAAACTTGCCCTGCAACGGCTGGAACACCATATTCAGGGTATTGCTATTTTGGCAATTGAATTTAACCGCCAAACAAAATATATGTTTTGGCGGACACTATTATACTTTGCCAGCAAGGGCTGGGAAACCAGATTCAGGGTATTGCTATTTTGGCAAATTAATTTCACCCCAGAACTAAATATATGTTTTGGCGGACACTATTATATTTTGCCAGCCAGTGCTGGGACACTAGATTAAGGGTATTGCTATTTTAGCAAGTGATTTTTACCCCAGAACAAAATATATGTTTTGGTGGACACTATTATACTTTGCCAGCCAGTGCTGGGACACCAGATTCAGGGTACTGCTATTTTGGCAAGTGATTTTTACCCCAGAACAAAATATATGTTTTGGTGGACACTATTATACTTTGCCAGCCAGTGCTGGGACACCAGATTCAGGGTATTGCTATTTTGGCAATTGAATTTCACCCCAGAATAAAATATACCCTTTTACAGACATATTTAAACTAGGCCTGCAACTGCTGGAACACCAGATTCAGGGTATTGCTATTTGGGCAATTGAATTTCACCCCAGAACAAAATATATGTTTTGGCGGACACTAATATACTTTGCCAGCCTGCGCTGGGACACCAGATTAAGGGTATTGCTATTTTAGCAAGTGATTTTTACCCCAGAACAAAATATATGTTTTGGTGGACACTATTATACTTTGCCAGCCAGTGCTGGGACACCAGATTCAGGGTACTGCTATTTTGGCAAGTGATTTTTACCCCAGAACAAAATATATGTTTTGGTGGACACTATTATACTTTGCCAGCCAGTGCTGGGACACCAGATTAAGGGTATTGCTATTTTGGCAAATTAATTTCACCCCAGAACTAAATATATGTTTTGGCGGACACTATTATATTTTGCCAGCCAGTGCTGGGACACTAGATTAAGGGTATTGCTATTTTAGCAATTCAATTTCACCGCAGAACAAAATATACCCTGTAACGGAAAGATTTAAACTAGGCCTGCAACTGCTGGAACACCAGATTCAGGGTATTGCTATTTCGGCAATTGAATTTCACCCCAGAACAAAATAAATGTTTTGGCGGACACTATTATACTTTGCCAGCCAGTGCTGGGACACCAGAATTAGGGTATTGCTATTTTGGCAATTGAATTTCACCCCTCAATAAAATATATATTTTAGCGGACACTATTATACTTTGCCAGCCAGTGCTGGGACACCATATTCAGGGTATTGCTATTTTGGCAATTGAATTTAACCCCAGAACAAAATATATGTTTTGGCGGACACTATTATACTTTGCCAGCCAGGGCTGGGAAACCAGAGTCAGGGTATTGCTGTTTTGGCAAGTGAATTTTACCCCAGAACAAAATATATGTTTTGGCGGACACTATTATTCTTTGCCAGCCAGTGCTGGGACACCAGATTCAGGGTATTGCTATTTTGGCAATGGAATTTCACTCCATAACAAAATATACCCTGTTACGGACAGATTTAAACTAGGCCTGCAACTGCTGGAACACCAGATTCAGCGTATTGCTATTTTGGCCATTGAATTTCACCCCAGAACAAAATATATATTTTGGAGGACACTATTATACTTTGCCAGCCAGTGCTGGGACACCAGATTCAGAGTATTGCTATTTTGGCAATTAAATTCTACCCCAGAACAAAATATACCCTGTTACGGACAGATTTAAACTAGGCCTGCAACTGCTGGAAAACCAGATTCAGGGTATTGCTATTTTTGCAAGTAAATGTTACCCAAGAACAAAATATATGTTTTGGTGGACACTATTATACTTTGGCAGCCAGTGCTGGGACACCAGATTCAGGGTATTGCTATTTTGGCAATTGAATTTTACCCCAGAACAAAATATACCCTGTTACGGACAGATTTAAACTAGGCCTGCAACTGCTGGAAAACCAGATTCAGGGTATTGCTATTTTGGCAATTGAATTTCACCCCAGAACAAAATATACCCTGTTACGGACAGATTTAAACTTGCCCTGCAACGGCTGGAACACCATATTCAGGGTATTGCTATTTTGGCAATTGAATTTCACCCCAGAACTAAATAAATGTTTTGGCGGACACTATTACACTTTGCCAGCCTGCGCTGGGACACCAGATTAAGGGTATTGCTATTTTGGCATAATTAATTTCACCCCAGAACTAAATATACCCTGTTACGGACAGATTTAAACTAGGCCTGCAACTGCTAGAACACCAGATTCAGGGTATTGCTATTTCGGCAAATGAATTTCACCCCCAAACAAAATATATGTTTTGGCGGACACTATTATACTTTGCCAGCCAGTGCTGGGACGCCAGAATCAGGGTATTGCTATTTTGGCAATTGAATTTCACGCCAGAATAAAATATATATTTTAGCGGACACTATTATACTTTGCCAGCCAGTGCTGGGACACCAGATTCAGGATATTGCTATTTTGGCAAGTGAATTTTACCCCAGAACAAAATATATGTTTTGGCGGACACTATTACACTCTGCCAGCCAGTGCTGGGACATCAGATTCAGGGTATTGCTATTTTGGCAATTGAATTTCACCCCAGAACAAAATATACCCTGTTACGGATATATTTAAACTAGCCCTGCAACGGCTGGAACACCATATTCAGGGTATTGCTATTTTGGCAATTGAATTTAACCCCAGAACAAAATATATGTTTTGGCGGACACTATTATACTTTGCCAGCCAGGGCTGGGAAACCAGATTCAGGGTATTGCTATTTTGGCAATTGAATTTAACCCCAGAACAAAATATATGTTTTGGCGGACACTATTATACTTTGCCAGCCAGGGCTGGGAAACCAGATTCAGAGTATTGCTATTTTTGCAATATACTTTGCCAGCCAGTGCTGGGACATCAGATTCAGGGTCCTACTATTTTGACAAGTGAATTTTACCCCAGAACAAAATACATGTTTTGGCGGACACTTTTATTCTTTGCCAGCCAGTGCTGGGACACCAAATTCAGGGTATTGCTATTTATTTAAGGAATTTCACCCCAGAACAAAATATACCCTGTTATGGACGGATTTAAACTAGGCCTGAAACTAATGGAACACCAGATTTAGGGTATTGCTATTTTGGCAATTGATTTTCACCCCAGAACAAAATATACCCTGTTACTAACAGATTAAACTAGGCCTGCAACTGCTGGAAAACCAGATTCAGGATATTGCTATTTTTGCAATTGAATTTCACCCCAGAACAAAATAAATGTTTTGGTGGACACTATGATACTTTGCCAACCAGTGCTGGGACACTAGATTAAGGGTATTGCTATTTTGGCAATTGAATTTCACCCCAGAATAAAATATACCCTTTTAAAGACAGATTTAAACTAGGCCTGCAACTGCTGGAACACCAGATTCAGGGTATTGCTATTTTAGCAATTGAATTGCACCCCAGAACAAAATATATGTTTTGGCGGACACTATTATACTTTGCCAGCCAGTGCTGGGACACCAGAAATAGGGTATAGCTATTTTGGCAATTGAATTTCACCCCAGAATAAAATATATATTTTAGCGGACACTATTATACTTTGCCAGCCAGTGCTGGGACACCAGATTCAGGGTATTACTATTTTGGCATGTGAATTTTACCCCAGAACAAAATATATGTTTTGGTGGACACTATTGTACGTTGCCAGCCAGTGCTGGGACACCAGAAACAGGGTATTGCTGTTTTGGCAAGTGAATTTAACCCCAGAACAAAACATATGTTTATGCGGACACTGTTATAATTTGCCAGCCAGTGCTGGGACAACAGATTCAGGGTATTGCTATTTTGGCAATTGAATTTAACCCCAGAACAAAATATATGTTTTGACGGACACTATTATACTTTGCCTGCCAGTGCTGGGACACCAGAATCAGGGTATTGCTATTTTGGCAATCGAATTTCACACCAGAACAAAATATATGTTTTGGCGGACACTATTATACTTTGCCAGCCAGTGCTGGGACATCAGATTCAGGGTCCTACTATTTTGACAAGTGAATTTTACCCCAGAACAAAATGCATGTTTTGGCGGACACTATTATTCTTTGCCAGCCAGTGCTGGGACACCAAATTCAGGGTATTGCTATTTTGGCAAAGGAATTTCACCCCAGAACAAAATATACCTTGTTACGGACAGATTTAAACTAGGCCAGCAACTAATGGAACACCAGATTTAGGGTATTGCTATTTTGGCAATTGAATTTCACCCCAGAACAAAATATATGTTTTGGCGGACACAATTATACATTGCCAGCCAGTGCTGGGACACCAGATTCAGGGTATTGCTATTTTGGCAATGGAATTTGACTCCAGAACAAAATATACCCTGTTACGGACAGATTTAAACTAGGCCTGCAACTGCTGGAACACCAGATTCAGGGTATTGCTATTTTGGCAATTGAATTTCCCCCCAGAACAAAATATACCCTGCTACTGACAGATTTAAACTAGGCCTGCAACTGCTGGAACACCAGATTCAGGGTATTGCTATTTTGGCAATTGAATTTCACCGCAGAACAAAATATATGTTTTGGCGGACACTTTTATACTTTGCCAGCCAGGACTGGGTAACCAGATTCAGGGTATTGCTATTTTGGCAATTGAATTTCACCCCAGAACAAAATATACCCTGCTACTGACAGATTTAAACTAGGCCTGCAACGGCTGGGAAACCAGATTCAGGGTATTGCTATTTTGGCAATTGAATTCAACCGCCGAACAAAATATATGTTTTGGCGGACACTATTATACTTTGCCAGCCAGGGCTGGGAAACCAGATTCAGAGTATTGCTATTTTGGCAATTGAATTTCACCCCAGAACAAAATAAATGTTTTGGCGGACACTATTGTACTTTGCCAGCCTGCGCTGTGACACCAGATTAAGGGTATTGCTATTTTGGCAAATGATTTTAACCCCCAAACAAAATATATGTTTTGGCGGACACTATTATACTTTGCCAGCCAGTGCTGGGACACCAGAATCAGGGTATTGCTATTTTGGCAATTGAATTTCACCCCAGAATAAAATATATATTTTAGCGGACACTATTATACTTTGCCAGCCAGTGCTGGGACACCAGATTCAGGATATTGCTATTTTGGCAAGTGAATTTTACCCCAGAACAAAATATATGTTTTGGCGGACACTATTACACCCTGCCAGCCAGTGCTGGGACACCAGATTCAGGGTATTGCTATTTTGGCAATTGAATTTCACCCCAGAATAAAATATACCCTTTTACAGACATATTTAAACTAGGCCTGCAACTGCTGGAACACCAGATTCAGGGTATTGCTATTTGGGCAATTGAATTTCACCCCAGAACAAAATATATGTTTTGGCGGACACTATTATACTTTGCCAGCCTGCGCTGGGACACCAGATTCAGGGTATTGCTATTTCGGCAATTGAATTTCACCCCAGAACAAAATAAATGTTTTGGCGGACACTATTATACTTTGCCAGCCAGTGCTGGGACACCAGATTCAGGGTATAGCTATTTTGGCAATTGAATTTCACCCCAGAATAAAATTTACAATTTTACAGACATATTTTGACAGTTTTCTGCTACAGAGGGATCTGGATAGATTGGAGGCTTGGGCAGAAAAATGGCAGTTGAGGTTTAACACTGACAAATGTAAAGTTATGCACATGGGAAGGAATAATGCAAGTCACCCGTACATATTAAATGGTAAAACACTCGGTAACACTGACATGGAAAAGGATCTAGGAATTTTAATAAACAGCAAATTAAGCTGCAAAAACCAGTGTCAGGCAGCTGCCGTAAGGCCAATAAGATAATGGGTTGCATCAAAGGGGCATAGACGCCCGTGATGAGAAAAATAGTCCTACCACTTTACAAATCACTAGTCAGACCACACATGGAGTACAGTGTACAGTTCTGGGCTCCTGTGAACAAGACAGACATAGCAGAGCTGGAGAGGGTTAAGAGGAGGGCAACTACAGTAATAACTGGAATGAGGGATCTACAGTACCCTGAAAGGTTATCAAAATTAGGGTTATTCACTTTAGAAAAAGACGACTGAGGGGAGATCTAATAACTATGTATAAATATATCAGGGGTCATTACAGAGATCTGTCCCATCATCTATTTATCCCCAGGACTGTGACTGTGACAAGGGGACATCTTCTGCGTCTGGAGGAAAGAAGGTTTGTACACAAACATAGAAAAGGATTCTTCACTGTAAGAGCAGTGAGACTATGGAACTCTCTGCCTGAGGAGGTGGTGATGGTGAGTACAATAAAGGAATTCAAGAGAGGACTGGATTTATTTCTGGAGTGTAATAATATTACAGGCTACAGCTACTAGAGAGGGTCGTTGATCCAGGGAGTTATTCTGATTGCCTGATTGGAGTCGGGAAGGAATTTTTTCCCTTAAGTGATGAAAATTGGCTTCTGCCTCACAGGGATTTTGCCTTCCTCTGGATCAACTTGTAGGAAACAGGCCGAACTGGATGGACAAATGTCTTTTTCGGTCTTATATACTATGTTACTATGTATATTTAAACTAGGCCTGCAACTGCTGGAACACCAGATTCAGGGTATTGCTATTTTGGCAATTGAATTTCACCCCAGAACAAAACATATGTTTTGGCGGACACTATTATACTTTGCCAGCCTGCGCTGGGACACCAGATTAAGAGTATTGCTATTTTGGCAAATTAATTTCACCCAAGAACTAAATATATGTTTTGGCGGACACTATTATAATTTGCCAGCCAGTGCTGGGACACTAGATTAAGGGTATTGCTATTTTAGCAATTGAATTTCCCCGCAGAACAAAATGTACCCTGTTACGGAAAGATTTAAACTAGGCCTGCAACTGCTGGAACACCAGATTCAGGGTATTGCTATTTTGGCATAATTAATTTCACCCCAGAACATAATATACCCTGCTACTGACTTATTTAAACTAGGCCTGCAACTGCTGGAACACCAGATTCAGGGTATTGCTATTTTGGCAATTGAATTTCACCCCAGAACAAAATATATGTTTTGGCGGACACTATTATACTTTGCCAGCCAGTGCTGGGACACCAGATTCAGGGTACTGCTATTTTGGCAAGTGATTTTTACCCCAGAACAAAATATATGTTTTGGTGGACACTATTATACTTTGCCAGCCAGTGCTGGGACACCAGATTCAGGGTATTGCTATTTTGGCAATTGAATTTCACCCCAGAATAAAATATACCCTTTTACAGACATATTTAAACTAGGCCTGCAACTGCTGGAACACCAGATTCAGGGTATTGCTATTTGGGCAATTGAATTTCACCCCAGAACAAAATATATGTTTTGGCGGACACTATTATACTTTGCCAGCCTGCGCTGGGACACCAGATTAAGGGTATTGCTATTTTGGCAAATTAATTTCACCCCAGAACTAAATATATGTTTTGGCGGACACTATTATATTTTGCCAGCCAGTGCTGGGACACTAGATTAAGGGTATTGCTATTTTAGCAATTGAATTTCACCGCAGAACAAAATATACCCTGTTACGGAAAGATTTAAACTAGGCCTGCAACTGCTGGAACACCAGATTCAGGGTATTGCTATTTCGGCAATTGAATTTCACCCCAGAACAAAATAAATGTTTTGGCGGACACTATTATACTTTGCCAGCCAGTGCTGGGACACCAGAATTAGGGTATTCCTATTTTGGCAATTGAATTTCACCCTCAATAAAATATATATTTTAGCGGACACTATTATACTTTGCCAGCCAGTGCTGGGACACCAGATTCAGGGTATTGCTATTTTGGCAAGTGAATTTTACTTCAGAACAAAATATATGTTTTGGCGGACACTATTACACTTTGCCAGCCAGTGCTGGGACACCAGAATCAGGGTATTGCTATTTTGGCAATTGAATTTCACCCCAGAATAAAATATATATTTTAGTGGACACTATTATACTTTGCCAGCCAGTGCTGGGACACCAGATTCAGGATATTGCTATTTTGGCAAGTGAATTTTACCCCAGAACAAAATATATGTTTTGGCGGACACTATTACACCCTGCCAGACAGTGCTGGGACACCAGATTCAGGGTATTGCTATTTTGGCAATTGAATTTCACCCCAGAACAAAATATACCCTGTTACGGACAGATTTAAACTTGCCCTGCAACGGCTGGAACACCATATTCAGGGTATTGCTATTTTGGCAATTGAATTTAACCGCCAAACAAAATATATGTTTTGGCGGACACTATTATACTTTGCCAGCAAGGGCTGGGAAACCAGATTCAGGGTATTGCTATTTTGGCAAATTAATTTCACCCCAGAACTAAATATATGTTTTGACGGACACTATTATATTTTGCCAGCCAGTGCTGGGACACTAGATTAAGGGTATTGCTATTTTAGCAAGTGATTTTTACCCCAGAACAAAATATATGTTTTGGTGGACACTATTATACTTTGCCAGCCAGTGCTGGGACACCAGATTCAGGGTACTGCTATTTTGGCAAGTGATTTTTACCCCAGAACAAAATATATGTTTTGGTGGACACTATTATACTTTGCCAGCCAGTGCTGGGACACCAGATTCAGGGTATTGCTATTTTGGCAATTGAATTTCACCCAGAATAAAATATACCCTTTTACAGACATATTTAAACTAGGCCTGCAACTGCTGGAACACCAGATTCAGGGTATTGCTATTTGGGCAATTGAATTTCACCCCAGAACAAAATATATGTTTTGGCGGACACTATTATACTTTGCCAGCCTGCGCTGGGACACCAGATTAAGAGTATTGCTATTTTGGCAAATTAATTTCACCCCAGAACTAAATATATGTTTTGGCGGACACTATTATATTTTGCCAGCCAGTGCTGGGACACTAGATTAAGGGTATTGCTATTTTAGCAATTGAATTTCACCGCAGACCAAAATATACCCTGTTACGGAAAGATTTAAACTAGGCCTGCAACTGCTGGAACACCAGATTCAGGGTATTGCTATTTCGGCAATTGAATTTCACCCCAGAACAAAATAAATGTTTTGGCGGACACTATTATACTTTGCCAGCCAGTGCTGGGACACCAGAATTAGGGTATTGCTATTTTGGCAATTGAATTTCACCCCTCAATAAAATATATATTTTAGCGGACACTATTATACTTTGCCAGCCAGTGCTGGGACACCAGATTCAGGGTATTGCTATTTTGGCAAGTGAATTTTACTTCAGAACAAAATATATGTTTTGGCGGACACTATTACACTTTGCCAGCCAGTGCTGGGACACCAGAGTCAGGGTATTGCTGTTTTGGCAAGTGAATTTTACCCCAGAACAAAATATATGTTTTGGCGGACACTATTATTCTTTTCTTTGCCAGCCAGTGCTGGGACACCAGATTCAGGGTATTGCTATTTTGGCAATGGAATTTCACTCCATAACAAAATATACCCTGTTACGGACAGATTTAAACTAGGCCTGCAACTGCTGGAACACCAGATTCAGCGTATTGCTATTTTGGCCACTGAATTTCACCCCAGAACAAAATATATATTTTGGAGGACACTATTATACTTTGCCAGCCAGTGCTGGGACACCAGATTCAGGGTATTGCTATTTTGGCAATTAAATTCTACCCCAGAACAAAATATACCCTGTTACGGACAGATTTAAACTAGGCCTGCAACTGCTGGAAAATCAGATTCAGGGTATTGCTATTTTTGCAAGTAAATGTTACCCAAGAACAAAATATATGTTTTGGTGGACACTATTATACTTTGGCAGCCAGTGCTGGGACACCAGATTCAGGGTATTGCTATTTTGGCAATTGAATTTTACCCCAGAACAAAATATACCCTGTTACGGACAGATTTAAACTAGGCCTGCAACTGCTGGAAAACCAGATTCAGGGTATTGCTATTTTGGCAATTGAATTTCACCCCAGAACAAAATATACCCTGTTACGGACAGATTTAAACTTGCCCTGCAACGGCTGGAACACCATATTCAGGGTATTGCTATTTTGGCAATTGAATTTCACCCCAGAACTAAATAAATGTTTTGGCGGACACTATTACACTTTGCCAGCCTGCGCTGGGACACCAGATTAAGGGTATTGCTATTTTGGCATAATTAATTTCACCCCAGAACTAAATATACCCTGTTACGGACAGATTTAAACTAGGCCTGCAACTGCTAGAACACCAGATTCAGGGTATTGCTATTTCGGCAAATGAATTTCAGCCCCAAACAAAATATATGTTTTGGCGGACACTATTATACTTTGCCAGCCAGTGCTGGGACGCCAGAATCAGGGTATTGCTATTTTGGCAATTGAATTTCACCCCAGAATAAAATATATATTTTAGCGGACACTATTATACTTTGCCAGCCAGTGCTGGGACACCAGATTCAGGATATTGCTATTTTGGCAAGTGAATTTTACCCCAGAACAAAATATATGTTTTGGCGGACACTATTACACTCTGCCAGCCAGTGCTGGGACAACAGATTCAGGGTATTGCTATTTTGGCAATTGAATTTCACCCCAGAACAAAATATACCCTGTTACGGATATATTTAAACTAGCCCTGCAACGGCTGGAACACCATATTCAGGGTATTGCTATTTTGGCAATTGAATTTAACCCCAGAACAAAATATATGTTTTGGCGGACACTATTATACTTTGCCAGCCAGGGCTGGGAAACCAGATTCAGGGTATTGCTATTTTGGCAATTGAATTTCACCCCAGAATAAAATATACCCTTTTACAGACAGATGTAAACTAGGCCTGCAACTACTGGAACACCAGATTCAGGGCATTGCTATTTTAGCAATTGAATTTCACCCCAGAACAAAATATATATTTTAGCGGACACTATTATACTTTGCCAGCCAGTGCTGGGACACCAGATTCAGGGTATTGCTATTTTGGCAATTGAATTTAACCCCAGAATAAAATATATATTTTAGCGGACACTATTATACTTTGCCAGCCAGTGCTGGGACACCAGATTCAGGGTATTGCTATTTTTGCAATATACTTTGCCAGCCAGTGCTGGGACATCAGATTCAGGGTCCTACTATTTTGACAAGTGAATTTTACCCCAGAACAAAATACATGTTTTGGCGGACACTTTTATTCTTTGCCAGCCAGTGCTGGGACACCAAATTCAGGGTATTGCTATTTATTTAAGGAATTTCACCCCAGAACAAAATATACCCTGTTATGGACGGATTTAAACTAGGCCTGAAACTAATGGAACACCAGATTTAGGGTATTGCTATTTTGGCAATTGAATTTCACCGCAGAACAAAATATATGTTTTGGCGGACACTTTTATACTTTGCCAGCCAGGGCTGGGTAACCAGATTCAGGGTATTGCTATTTTGGCAATTGAATTTCACCCCAGAACAAAATATAACCTGCTACTGACAGATTTAAACTAGGCCTGCAACGGCTGGGAAACCAGATTCAGGGTATTGCTATTTTGGCAATTGAATTCAACCGACGAACAAAATATATGTTTTGGCGGACACTATTATACTTTGCCAGCCAGGGCTGGGAAACCAGATTCAGGGTATTGCTATTTTGGCAATTGAATTTCACCCCAGAACTAAATAAATGTTTTGGCGGACACTATTGTACTTTGCCAGCCTGCGCTGTGACACCAGATTAAGGGTATTGCTATTTTGGCAAATGATTTTAACCCCCAAACAAAATATATGTTTTGGCGGACACTATTATACTTTGCCAGCCAGTGCTGGGACACCAGAATCAGGGTATTGCTATTTTGGCAATTGAATTTCACCCCAGAATAAAATATATATTTTAGCGGACACTATTATACTTTGCCAGCCAGTGCTGGGACACCAGATTCAGGATATTGCTATTTTGCAATAGCCCCGCCTCTCATATCATACACTGCGATCGGCACCAGCGTTATGTAACCAACCTGTGAGCCTTGGACACGCAAGTATCCGCCCTGTGTGCCCTACTATTCATTGATGGACTGCACCTTACAAATTGTACTGCCATACCGGGGCAGTCCTCTGTTTTCAGGGGTTTGATTGCATTTGTTTCTTTTTGGAGTTCTGTGGGGATTTGCCCACTTTATTATGATGTTCATATATACATATGACATTGTGTCCGGATTGGCGGTGCATACAGGTTGTGTTAGTGAACAGAAGATCTATTAATCTGTTGGTGCAGAAAACTTTGGCCTTTTATACTTAATATGTGAACACTCTACATCGTTTTTTCCTCAACAAGTTTGGTTACTGAGTATGAGGCTTATCAATTTGTTGGTGCATAAAAATATTGGGGTCATCTTGACCAATTGTGTGCTTTTTAAGTCCCCTGAGGATCTGCGAATTGAATATTTACGCAGTGAAACGCGTTGGGATAAGATTATACTAATTGGGACTTGAATAACTACATCGTTATTTCTCACTTTGTTTTACATAGGCGTCGTTGCACCAGCACGATAGTTTATGATAAAATATGGTTTAAAAATATCTCAATACCATATATGTTGACAATCATGTTTAGCTTAAATTTGTGACTATAGTGACGGTTCTAATCTTGACCTACAATTGACACCTGTCTTATCTATTTCGGTGGTGGGTTCTGTCCTGTGTCAGGGACGGTGTAGGGCATCTAGGAGGTTCCTGATACGGGATCGCCCCTATCGGGGCGGCCATTCCGTTTTGTAGGCAGGGCTAACAGCGGATGAGGGACATCTATAGGGATATTTATTTCCTTGGGTCTCCTTCCGTGATTATCCTATTTAAAAAGGGTATTGCTATTTTAGCAATTGAATTTCACCGCAGAACAAAATATACCCTGTTACGGAAAGATTTAAACTAGGCCTGCAACTGCTGGAACACCAGATTCAGGGTATTGCTATTTCGGCAATTGAATTTCACCCCAGAATAAAATAAATGTTTTGGCGGACACTATTATACTTTGCCAGCCAGTGCTGGAAAACCAGAATTAGGGTATTGCTATTTTGGCAATTGAATTTCACCCCTCAATAAAATATATATTTTAGCGGACACTATTATACTTTGCCAGCCAGTGCTGGGACACCAGATTCAGGGTATTGCTATTTTGGCAAGTGAATTTTACTTCAGAACAAAATATATGTTTTGGCGGACACTATTACACTTTGCCAGCCAGTGCTGGAACACCAGAGTCAGGGTATTGCTGTTTTGGCAAGTGAATTTTACCCCAGAACAAAATATATGTTTTGGCGGACACTATTATACTTTGCCAGCCAGTGCTGGGACACCAGATTCAGGGTATTGCTATTTTGGCAATGGAATTTCACTCCAGAACAAAATATACCCTGTTACGGACAGATTTAAACTAGGCCTGCAACTGCTGGAAAACCAGATTCAGGGTATTGCTATTTTTGCAAGTAAATGTTACCCAAGAACAAAATATATGTTTTGGTGGACACTATTATACTTTGGCAGCCAGTGCTGGGACACCAGATTCAGGGTATTGCTATTTTGGCAATTGAATTTTACCCCAGAACAAAATATACCCTGTTACGGACAGATTTAAACTAGGCCTGCAACTGCTGGAAAACCAGATTCAGGGTATTGCTATTTTGGCAATTGAATTTCACCCCAGAACTAAATAAATGTTTTGGCGGACACTATTACACTTTGCCAGCCTGCGCTGGGACACCAGATTAAGGGTATTGCTATTTTGGCATAATTAATTTCACCCCAGAACTAAATATACCCTGTTACGGACAGATTTAAACTAGGCCTGCAACTGCTAGAACACCAGATTCAGGGTATTGCTATTTCGGCAAATGAATTTCACCCCCAAACAAAATATATGTTTTGGCGGACACTATTATACTTTGCCAGCCAGTGCTGGGACGCCAGAATCAGGGTATTGCTATTTTGGCAATTGAATTTCACCCCAGAATAAAATATATATTATAGCGGACACTATTATACTTTGCCAGCCAGTGCTGGGACACCAGATTCAGGATATTGCTATTTTGGCAAGTGAATTTTACCCCAGAACAAAATATATGTTTTGGCGGACACTATTACACTCTGCCAGCCAGTGCTGGGACAACAGATTCAGGGTATTGCTATTTTGGCAATTGAATTTCACCCCAGAACAAAATATACCCTGTTACGGATAGATTTAAACTAGCCCTGCAACGGCTGGAACACCATATTCAGGGTATTGCTATTTTGGCAATTGAATTTCACCCCAGAACTAAATAAATGTTTTGGCGGACACTATTATACTTTGCCAGCCAGGGCTGGGAAACCAGATTCAGGGTATTGCTATTTTGGCAATTGAATTTAACCCCAGAATAAAATATACCCTTTTACAGACAGATGTAAACTAGGCCTGCAACTACTGGAACACCAGATTCAGGGTATTGCTATTTTAGCAATTGAATTTCACCCCAGAACAAAATATATGTTTTAGCGGACACTATTATACTTTGCCAGCCAGTGCTGGGACACCAGAATCAGGGTATAGCTATTTTGGCAATTGAATTTAACCCCAGAATAAAATATATATTTTAGCGGACACTATTATACTTTGCCAGCCAGTGCTGGGACACCAGATTCAGGGTATTGCTATTTTTGCAATATACTTTGCCAGCCAGTGCTGGGACATCAGATTCAGGGTCCTACTATTTTGACAAGTGAATTTTACCCCAGAACAAAATACATGTTTTGGCGGACACTTTTATTCTTTGCCAGCCAGTGCTGGGATACCAAATTCAGGGTATTGCTATTTATTTAAGGAATTTCACCCCAGAACAAAATATACCCTGTTATGGACGGATTTAAACTAGGCCTGAAACTAATGGAACACCAGATTTAGGGTATTGCTATTTTGGCAATTGAATTTCACCGCAGAACAAAATATATGTTTTGGCGGACACTTTTATACTTTGCCAGCCAGGGCTGGGTAACCAGATTCAGGGTATTGCTATTTTGGCAATTGAATTTCACCCCAGAACAAAATATACCCTGCTACTGACAGATTTAAACTAGGCCTGCAACGGCTGGGAAACCAGATTCAGGGTATTGCTATTTTGGCAATTGAATTCAACCGCCGAACAAAATATATGTTTTGGCGGACACTATTATACTTTGCCAGCCAGGGCTGGGAAACCAGATTCAGGGTATTGCTATTTTGGCAATTGAATTTCACCCCAAAACTAAATAAATGTTTTGGCGGACACTATTGTACTTTGCCAGCCTGCGCTGGGACACCAGATTAAGGGTATTGCTATTTTGGCAAATGAATTTCACCCCCAAACAAAATATATGTTTTGGCGGACACTATTATACTTTGCCAGCCAGTGCTGGGACACCAGAATCAGGGTATTGCTATTTCGGCAATTGAATTTCACCCCAGAACAAAATAAATGTTTTGGCGGACACAATTATACATTGCCAGCCAGTGCTGGGACACCAGAATTAGGGTATTGCTATTTTGGCAATTGAATTTCACCCCACAATAAAATATATATTTTAGCGGACACTATTATACTTTGCCAGCCAGTGCTGGGACACCAGATTCAGGGTATTGCTATTTTGGCAAGTGAATTTTACTTCAGAACAAAATATATGTTTTGGCGGACACTATTACACTTTGCCAGCCAGTGCTGGGACACCAGAGTCAGGGTATTGCTGTTTTGGCTAGTGAATTTTACCCCAGAACAAAATATATGTTTTGGCAGACTCTATAATTCTTTGCCAGCCAGTGCTGGGACACCAGATTCAGGGTATTGCTATTTTGGCAATGGAATTTCACCCCAGAACAAAATATACCCTGTTACGGACAGATTTAAACTAGGCCTGCAACTGCTGGAACACCAGATTTAGCGTATTGCTATTTTGGCCATTGAATTTCACTAAAGAACAAAATATATATTTTGGAGGACATTATTATACTTTGCCAGCCAGTGCTGGGACACCAGATTCAGGGTATTGCTATTTTGGCAATTGAATTTTACCCCAGAACAAAATATACCCTGTTACGGACAGATTTCAACTAGGCCTGCAACTGCTGGAAAACCAGATTCTGGGGATTGCTATTTTGGCAATTGAATTTCACCCCAGAACTAAATAAATGTTTTGGCGGACACTATTATACTTTGCCAGCCTGCGCTGGGACACCAGATTAAGGGTATTGCTATTTTGGCATAATTAATTTCACCCCAGAACTAAATATACCCTGTTACGGACAGATTTAAACTAGGCCTGCAACTGCTAGAACACTAGATTCAGGGTATTGCTATTTCGGCAAATGAATTTCACCCCCAAACAAAATATATGTTTTGGCGGACACTATTATACTTTGCCAGCCAGTGCTGTGATGCCAGAATCAGGGTATTGCTATTTTGGCAATTGAATTTCACCCCAGAATAAAATATATATTTTAGCGGACACTATTATACTTTGCCAGCCAGTGCTGGGACACCAGATTCAGGATATTGCTATTTTGGCAAGTGAATTTTACCCCAGAACAAAATATATGTTTTGGCGGACACTATTACACTCTACCAGCCAGTGCTGGGACAACAGATTCAGGGTATTGCTATTTTGGCAATTGAATTTCACCCCAGAACAAAATATACCCTGTTACGGACAGATTTAAACTAGCCCTTGTGGGGAGTCGCTCTGGTAGATAGCGGTGCGGGTGCAGTACAGAGGCAAAACAGGGAGTCCAGAAAGTGCAATAAACAGTGTTTTATTCACACTTGCACAAAATAAAACAGTCTCTTGGTGTTAATTCACACACATAAGAAATCATGCGGAAAAACAAGACAGTCCAATACAGGCTCCAGTCACCTGGGAGGTTTTAGATGCAGGTTCACACCTGGCTGTCAGTCCAGCCGCAAGACAAGCGACGTCAGGTTTCCAGGCCGTCTGCACTTCTCCTTGCTGGGCTCTTGCTTCCTGCCCAGAGAAATTCCAAACTCAAATGATTCCCCAGCCTAACAGCAGCTCCAGGATAATCACACCACCTGCTGGTGCTGGCTGTCTTATGAAGGCCCGGCAAAGTCCGGCCTGGACCGTGGGGAGTAGGCACCCACCCAACTCTTTGCCTACTCCCAGTAAGAGCCGGCCCGGATTGGCTTTGCAGCCAAACTAAATTTCAAGGTGTCAAGCAGCACTAGCTGCTGCTGACACAGGAAAACCCGGCTCTTACCTCACCGAGGCCAGGAACCTCGGTGACACGTACCTGCCATCGACCACGGTACCTTGCACCTTACCACATACCCCCCCCCTTTGTTCAACCCTGAGGGGGTTAACACAAGTGAGGCAGTGGACGCGGGACAGGGCATCTGCGTTACCCTGCAAGCGGCCTGCCCTGTGTTCAACCGAAAATTTGAAATTTTGCAAGGACTGAAACCACCTGGTGACCCGAGCATTCCTCTCCTTGGCCTGGCTCATCCACTTGAGAGGGGAATGGTCGGTCACCAGACGGAACCTCCTCCCTAACAGGTAATAGCGGAGAGATTCGAGTGCCCACTTGATAGCCAGGCACTCCCTCTCCACTATACTATACATGGTCTCGGCTGGGGTGAGTTTCCGGCTCAGGAAGACAACGGGATGTTCTTCCCCATTGACTTCCTCAGACAGCACTGCACCGAGACCTACCTCCGAGGCATCCGTCTGAACGACGAACTCCCTGTTGAAGTCGGGTGTCACCAAAACCGGGGACCCACACAGGGCCGACTTCAACGCGGAGAAAGCCTCCTCCGCCTTCTCACTCCAGCTAACCTTCCCAGACTTTCGCCCCTTCAACAGGTCTGTCAACGGCGCTGCTATTGTGGCAAAGTGGGGCACAAACCGCATGTAGTACCCTACAATTCCCAGGAAGGACTTTACCTGCCTGGTGGTGACCGGTCGGGGCCAGTTACGAATGGCCTCTACCTTAGTTACCTGCGGCTTGATGACTCCCCGCCCAATAACATATCCCAGATATTTGGTCTCTTCCAACCCAATCGCACACTTCTTTGGATTGGCGGTTAGTCCAGCTTTCCTCAGGGCATCTACTACCGCCTGCACTTTGGGCAAATGGCTTTCCCAGTCGGTGCTGTGGATGATTACATCATCTAAGTAGGCCGAGGCGTACCGATGATGAGGCCGCAGCACTATGTCCATTAATCTCTGGAAGGTGGTGGGGGCGCCATGCAGGCCAAAGGGTAACACCTTGTAGTGATACAGGCCCTGCGGGGTAACAAAAGCGTTTTTTTCCTTGGCCGACTCCGTTAAGGGTACCTGCCAGTACCCTTTAGTGAGGTCTAGCACAGAAAAATAACGGGCTTGTCCTAAATTCTCAACAAGCTCGTCTACCGGGGGCATGGGATACGCATCAAACTTGGACACTTCATTTAACTTGCGAAAATCGTTGCAGAACCGCAACGTCCCATCCGGCTTGGGTATTAGAACTATGGGACTGGCCCACTCACTTTTCGACTCCTCAATGACATCAAGCTTCAACATTAATTGCACTTCCTCCGCGATGGCCCGTCGCCGAGCCTCGGGTACCCGGTATGGTTTTAACCGGATCTTGGCCTGAGGCTCAGTGACGATGTCATATTGGATGATAGACGTGCGGCCAGGGAGGTCCGAGAACACATCCGTGTTCCGACTGATGAACTCCCTGACTTCCTGAACTTGTTTGGAACACAGGCTGTCTGCAATTTTTACCGTGGTTACTGCTTCACAGGCCTCGAATTGTGGGGCTGGACCCTTTTCACCTAGAAGCCCTGGCCGGGGGCTGTGGTCGTCCGCCGTGTCCCTATCTTTCCACGGCTTTAGTAAATTCACGTGTTACACCTGCTCCGGCTTGCGCCGCCCTGGCTGGTGTACTTTGTAATTTACTTCCCCTACCTTCTCGATCACCTCATAGGGGCCCTGCCACCTAGCTAGGAATTTGCTGTCAAGGGTGGGTACCAGAACCAAAACCCGATCTCCCGGATTGAAGCCCCGTACCCGAGCCTGACGATTGTACACCCTACTCTGGGCTTGTTGCGCTGCCTCCATATGCTCCCGGACCAGCGGCAACACCCTTTCCATCCGTTCCTGCATCTGGGTGACATACTCAATGACACTTTTGTGGGGGACAGGCTGTTGTTCCCACGCTTCCTTGGCGATATCCAACAGGCTCCGAGGGTGTCTGCCATAAAGCAGTTCGAAGGGAGAGAACCCAGTAGAGGCCTGGGGCACCTCTCGCACTGCGAACATGAGATAGGGCAGAAGCAGATCCCAGTCCTTCCCATCTCTAGAAATCACCCTTTTTAACATATTTTTTAAAGTTTGGTTAAACCTCTCGACAAGACCGTCTGTTTGCGGATGGTAAACGGACGTCCGTAACTGCTTTATACGCAACAATTTACACAGTTCCCTCATAACTTTGGACATAAAAGGGGTCCCTTGGTCTGTCAGAACCTCTTTTGGCAGGCCCACACGGGAAAACATTTCCATTAACTCTTTGGCGATGAGCTTAGCTGAGGTATGTCGCAGAGGCACCGCCTCCGGATACCGAATGGCATAGTCGAGAACTACCAGAATGTGTTGGTGGCCCCTGGCAGACTTTGGTACAGGCCCAATTAGATCCATAGCGATTCGCTCAAACGGGACCTCAATAATTGGAAGAGGTACCAGAGGACTACGGAAATGTGGCTGGGGGCTATTTATCTGACAGGTGGGACAGGACTTACAATAATTTTCTACCTCCTTGAACACACTGGGCCAATAAAACCGCTGCAGTATGCGGTCCTGGGTTTTCTGCCACCCCAAGTGTCCCCCAAGAACATGTTGGT
The DNA here is from genome assembly GCA_033119425.1 of Bufotes viridis. Taxonomy (NCBI): domain Eukaryota; kingdom Metazoa; phylum Chordata; class Amphibia; order Anura; family Bufonidae; genus Bufotes; species Bufotes viridis. Next base: position 23,733 of record JAKVIS010000350.1, read on the forward strand.
GGGCAAGCTCCATGACAAGCTTGCGGTACGCTGTGGGCACCACCAACTGTTCAACAGGTTCACCCCGGATTTGGTTCACCCGATATAACATTTCCTGGTGAACAACAAAGTGGGGAAATATTAACTCAGCCCCTGGTTTCTGGGGTTTACCATCAATTTCCAGCACATTCTCCCAGGCCCTGGTTAGGGTTTGGTCCAGGTGTTGGGCGGTCCCAAAATTATCTCCGGAGACGTGGAGGTCTGCCAACTCAGGCCCTGGTGGCAAGTCCTCCATGTCTCCCACCATTACACTCAGTGGGGGTGTCTCCCCCTCTATCACAGAAGTGGTGGTCACCCCTACCGCAGGCCCTTCGGACTCAGGCTCCCAGGGCTCTGGCCTCCCACTGGAACCAGGCCACTCTGCTAGGGTTACCCCTGTCTCAGGGCTATTAGTCACTTTCACCTCAGGCCATAGTGACGGAAAACCAGGGAAGTCTCTCCCAATTATTAGTTCATAAGGTAGTTTTGTGGAGATCCCCACTTCACAAGTCCATGTGCCGGCCGCCGTGGACAGAGACGTTACAGCAGTGGGATAGTCCTTTAAGTCTCCGTGTATGCACACCACACCAACTTTCCGGCCCGTATACTGGGAGGGCTGTACCAGGGCAGCACTTACCAGGGTTACTAGGCTCCCTTAGTCCAGCAGCGCCACGGCCAGATTATCACCCACTTGCACCTGGCATAGGTGACGATTGTCTATTGTCTCGGGGGTGCCGGTTGCACACAGTCTCTGGGCATACATGGAAGCCCGGTACCCATAATTAGTCTCCATGGGTTCTCCCTGGTGTGGACAGTCGGCCCTTACGTGGCCAGGCTCCTGACACCGCCAGCAGACAATCGGGGCCGGGTCCACAGGGGGCACACCCCGAACAGGTCTCTCAGGTATCAGACGTCGGGACTGGATGGGAGACCGGCCCCCTCCCAACAACACCCCCTTGCAAGTTTTTTGTGGCCTCATAGCGCTCCACCAGATCAACCATTTCAAGGGCATTAGTGGGGGATACCTGGCCAATCCAGTGCTGAAGGGGGTAAGGCAGGGCCCTCCAGAACATGTCGGCCAGCAGACGGTCCAGCATAGCAGTCGGACTTAGAATATCAGGCTGCAGCCATTTTTGCAACCTGTGCAGCAACTCATAGTACTGCGGCCTGGCGGGTTCATCCGCTTTAAAGTCCCACTGATGGACCCGCTGAGCCCAGACTAACACGTTTACCCCCAGTCTGGCCAGGATCTCCCCCTTCACCGTGGGGTAATCAGCAGCCTGGTCATCTGCTAAGTCAAAAAAAACCTGCTGGGGTCCGGATGCCAGGAACGGAGCGACCACCTCGGCCCACTGGTCACGGGGTAACTTCTCCCTCACGGCTACCTTCTCAAAGACCGCCAGATATGTCTCTACGTCGTCCGAGGGGGTCATCTTTGGGATCGCCGCACGGACCGCTTTCCGGGCATCATGGTTGTTGGGGGACGCTCCTGCAGCTTGTAACGCCATCACGTGCTGTAGCAGTAGCTGGTTGGTGTCCCGCTGCTGCACGTTAGCCTCTATGAGAGCTTTCACAGCCGCCTCCATTTTGTCAGGGAACACAGGCTGCAACTTTGCCGGCCTAATATAGGACATCCAGTCGTGCCGAGCAAAAACAAAAACTTTCGCCGTTCACGCCAGCCTCACTGCGCATGCCCGCATCCGACACCAAATGTGGGGAGTCGCTCTGGTAGATAGCGGTGCGGGTGCAGTACAGAGGCAAAACAGGGAGTCCAGAAAGTGCAATAAACAGTGTTTTATTCACACTTGCACAAAATAAAACAGTCTCTTGGTGTTAATTCACACACATAAGAAATCATGCGGAAAAACAAGACAGTCCAATACAGGCTCCAGTCACCTGGGAGGTTTTAGATGCAGGTTCACACCTGGCTGTCAGCCCAGCCGCAAGACAAGCGACGTCAGGGTTCCAGGCCGTCTGCACTCCTCCTTGCTGGGCTCTTGCTTCCTGCCCAGAGAACTTCCAAACTCAAATGATTCCCCCGCCTAACAGCAGCTCCAGGATAAATCACACCACCTGCTGGTGCTGGCTGTCTTATGAAGGCCCGGCAAAGTCCGGCCTGGACCGTGGGGAGTAGGCACCCACCCAACTATTTGCCTACTCCCAGTACACTATTGTACGTTGCCAGCCAGTGCTGGGACACCAGAATCAGGGTATTGCTGTTTTGGCAAGTGAATTTAACCCCAGAACAAAACATATGTTTATGCGGACACTGTTATAATTTGCCAGCCAGTGCTGGGACAACAGATTCAGGGTATTGCTATTTTGGCAATTGAATTTAACCCCAGAACAAAATATATGTTTTGGCCGACACTATTATACTTTGCCTGCCAGAGCTGGGACACCAGAATCAGGGTATTGCTATTTTGGCAATTGAATTTCACACCAGAACAAAATATATGTTTTGGCGGACACTATTATACTTTGCCAGCCAGTGCTGGGACATCAGATTCAGGGTCCTACTATTTTGACAAGTGAATTTTACCCGAGAACAAAATATATGTTTTGACGGACACTATTATACTTTGCCAGCCAGTGCTGGGACATCAGATTAAGGGTCCTACTATTTTGACAAGTGAATTTTACCCCAGAACAAAATACATGTTTTGGCGGACACTAATATTCTTTGCCAGCCAGTGCTGGGACACCAAATTCAGGGTATTGCTATTTTGGCAAAGGAATTTCACCCCAGAACAAAATATACCCTGTTACGGACAGATTTAAACTAGGCCTGCAACAAGAACTGCAACTAATGGAACACCAGATTTAGGGTATTGCTATTTTGGCAATTGAATTTCACCGCAGAACAAAATATATGTTTTGGCGGACACTATTATACTTTGCCAGCCAGGGCTGGGTAACCAGATTCAGGGTATTGCTATTTTGGCAATTGAATTTCACCCCAGAACAAAATATACCCTGCTACTGACAGATTTAAACTAGGCCTGCAACGGCTGGGAAACCAGATTCAGGGTATTGCTATTTTGGCAATTGAATTCAACCGCCGAACAAAATATATGTTTTGGTTGACACTATTATACTTTGCCAGCCAGGGCTGGGAAACCAGATTCAGGGTATTGCTATTTTGGCAATTGAATTTCACCCCAGAACTAAATAAATGTTTTGGCGGACACTATTGTACTATGCCAGCCTGCGCTGGGACACCAGATTAAGGGTATTGCTATTTTGGCAAATGAATTTCACCCCCAAACAAAATATATGTTTCGGCGGACACTATTATACTTTGCCAGCCAGTGCTGGAACACCAGAATCAGGGTATTGCTATTTTGGCAATTGAATTTCACCCCAGAATAAAATATATATTTTAGCGGACACTATTATACTTTGCCAGCCAGTGCTGGGACACCAGATTTAGGATATTGCTATTTTGGCAAGTGAATTTTACCCCACAACAAAATATATGTTTTGGCGGACACTATTACACCCTGCCAGCCAGTGCTGGGACACCAGATTCAGGGTATTGCTATTTTGGCAATTGAATTTCACCCCAGAACAAAATATACCCTGTTACGGACAGATTTAAACTAGCCCTGCAACGGCTGGAACACCATATTCAAGGTATTGCTATTTTGGCAATTGAATTTAACCGCCGAACAAAATATATGTTTTGGCGGACACTATTATACTTTGCCAGCCAGGGCTGGGAAACCAGATTCAGGGTTTTGCTATTTTAGCAATTGAATTTCACTCTAGAACTAAATAAATGTTTTGGCGGACACTATTATACTTTGCCAGCCTGCGCTGGGACACCAGATTAAGGGTATTTCTATTTTGGCATAATTAATTTCACCCCAGAACAAAATATACCCTGCTACTGACAGATTTAAACTAGGCCTGCAACTGCTGGAACACCAGATTCAGGGTATTGCTATTTTGGCAATTGAATTTCACCCCAGAACAAAATATGTTTTGGCGGACACTATTATACTTTGCCAGCCAGTGCTGGGACACCAGATTCAGGGTATTGCTATTTTGGCAAGTGATTTTTACCCCAGAACAAAATTTATGTTTTGGTGGAAACTATTATACTTTGCCAGCCAGTGCTGGGACACCAGATTCAGGGTATTGCTATTTTGGCAATTGAATTTAACCCCAGAATAAAATATACCCTTTTACAGACATATTTAAACTAGGCCTGCAACTGCTGGAACACCAGATTCAAGGTATTGCTATTTTGGCAATTGAATTTCACCCCAGAAAAAAATATATGTTTTGGCGGACACTATTATACTTTGCCAGCCTGCGCTGGGACACCAGATTAAGGGTATTGCTATTTTGGCAAATTAATTTCACCCCAGAATAAAATATATGTTTTGGCGGACACTATTATAATTTGCCAGCCAGTGCTGGGACACTAGATTAAGGGTATTGCTATTTTGGCAATTGAATTTCACCGCAGAACAAAATGTACCCTGTTACGGAAAGATTTAAACTAGGCCTACAACTGCTGGAACACCAGATTCAGGGTATTGCTATTTCGGCAATTGAATTTCACCCCAGAACAAAATAAATGTTTTGGCGGACACTATTATACTTTGCCAGCCAGTGCTGGGACACCAGAATTAGGGTATTGCTATTTTGGCAATTGAATTTCACCCCACAATAAAATATATATTTTAGCGGACACCATTATACTTTGCCAGCCAGTGCTGGGACACCAGATTCAGGATATTGCTATTTTGACAAGTGAATTTTATCCCAGAAAAAAATATATGTTTTGACGGACACTATTATACTTTACCAGCCAGGGCTGGGAAACCAGATTCATGGTATTGCTATTTTAGCAATTGAATTTCACCCCAGAACAAAATTTACCCTGCTACTGACAGATTTAAACTAGGCCTGCAACTGCTGGAACACCAGATTAAGGGTATTGCTATTTTGGCAATTGAATTTTACCCCAGAACAAAATATATGTTTTGGCAGACACTATTATACTTTCTCAGCCAGTGCTGGGACTCCAGATCCAGGGTACTACTATTTTGACAAGTGAATTTTACCCCAGAACAAAATATATGTTTTGACGGACACTATTACACTTTGCCAGCCAGTGCTGGGACACCAGATTCAGGGTATTGCTATTTTGGCAATTGAATTTCACTCTAGAACAAAATATATGTTTTGGAGGACACTATTATACTTTGCCAGCCAGTGCTGGTACACCAGATTCAGGGTATTGCTATTTTGGCAAGAGATTTTTACCCCAGAACAAAATATATGTTTTGGTGGACACTATTATACTTTGCCAGCCAGTGCTGGGACACCAGATTCAGGGTATTGCTATTTTATCAATTGAATTTCACCCCAGAACAAAATATACCCTGTTACGGACAGATTTAAACTAGGCCTGCAACTGCTGGAAAACCAGATTCAGGGTATTGCCATTTTGGCAATTGAATTTAACCCCAGAACAAAATAAATGTTTTGGCGGACACTATTATACTTTGCCAGCCAGTGCTGGGACACTAGATTAAGGCTATTGCTATTTTGGCAATTGAATTTCACCCCAGAATAAAATATACCCTTTTACAGACATATTTAAACTAGGCCTGCAACTGCTGGAACACCAGATTCAGGGTATTGCTATTTTGGCAATTGAATTTCACCCCAGAAAAAAATATATGTTTTGGCGGACACGATTATATTTGCCAGCCTGCGCTGGGACACCAAATTAAGGGTATTGCTATTTTGGCAAATTAATTTCACCCCAGAACAAAATATATGTTTTGGCGGACACTATTATACTTTGCCAGTCAGTGCTGGGACATCAGATTCAGGGTACTACTATTTTGACAAGTGAATTTTACCCCAGAACAAAATATATGTTTTGATAAACACTATTATACTTTGCCAGCCAGTGCTGGGACACCAGATTCAAGGTATTGCTATTTTGGCAATTTAATTTCACCCCAGAACAAAATGTACCCTGTTGCGGACAGATTTAAACTATGTCTGCAACTGCTGGAACACCAGATTCAGGGTATTGCTATTTCGGCAATTGAATTTCACCCCAGAACAAAATATATGTTTTGGAGGACACTATTTTACTTTGCCAGCCAGTGTAAATCTGTTTAGGCGGACACTATTATACATTGCCAGCAAGGGCTGGGAAACAAGATTCAGGGTATTGCTATTTTGGGAATTGAATTTCACCCCAGAACAAAATATACCCTGCTGCTGACAGATTTAAACTAGGCCTGCAACTGCTGGAACACCAGATTCAGCGTATTGCTATTTTGGCAATTGAATTTCACCCCAGAACAAAATATATGTTTTGGAGGACACTATTATACTTTGCCAGCCAGTGCTGGTACACCAGATTCAGGGTATTGCTATTTTGGCAAGAGATTTTTACCCCAAAATAAAATATATGTTTTGGTGGACACTATTATACTTTGCCAGCCAGTGCTGGGACACCAGATTACGGGTATTGCTATTTTATCAATTGAATTTCACCCCAGAACAAAATATACCCTGTTACGGACAGATTTAAACTAGGCCTGCAACTGCTGGAAAACCAGATTCAGGGTATTGCCATTTTGGCAATTGAATTTAACCCCAGAACAAAATAAATGTTTTGGCGGACACTATTATACTTTGCCAGCCAGTGCTGGGACACTAGATCAAGGGTATTGCTATTTTGGCAATTGAATTTCACCCCAGAATAAAATATACCCTTTTACAGACATATTTAAACTAGGCCTGCAACTGCTGGAACACCAGATTCAGGGTATTGCTATTTTGACGATTGAATTTCACCCCAGAAAAAAATATATGTTTTGGCGGACACGATTATATTTGCCAGCCTGCGCTGGGACACCAGATTAAGGGAATTGCTATTTTGGCAAATTAATTTCACCCCAGAACTAAATATATGTTTTGGCGGACACTATTATACTTTGCCAGCCAGTGCTGGCACACTAGATTAGGGTATTGCTATTTTGGCAATTGAATTTCACCCCAGAACAAAATGTACCCTGTTACGGACAGATTTAAAATATGCCTGCAACTGCTGGAACACCAGATTCACGGTATTGCTAATTCGGCAATTGAATTTCACCCCAGAACAAAATATATGTTTTGGCGGACACTATTATACTTTGCCAGCAAGGGCTGGGAAACCAGATTCAGGGTATTGCTATTTTGGGAATTGAATGTCACCCCAGAACAAAATATACCCTGCTGCTGACAGATTTAAACTAGGCCTGCAACTGCTGGAACACCAGATTCAGCGTATTGCTATTTTGGCAATTGAATTTCACCCCAGAACAAAATATATGTTTTGGAGGACACTAATATACTTTGCCAGCCAGTGCTGGGACACCAGATTCAGGGAATTGCTATTTTGGCAAGTGATTTTAACCCCAGAACAAAATATATGTTTTGGCGGACACTATTAGACTTTGCCAGCAAGGGCTGGAAAACCAGATTCAGGGTATTGCTATTTTGTCAATTGAATTTCACCCCAGAAAAAAATATATGTTTTGGCGGACACGATTATATTTGCCAGCCTGCGCTCGGACACCAGATTAAGGGTATTGCTATTTTGGCAAATTAATTTCACCCCAGAACTAAATATATGTTTTGGCGGACACTATTATACTTTGCAGCCAGTGCTGGCACACTAGATTAAGGGTATTGCTATTTTGGCAATTGAATTTCACCCCAGAACAAAATGTACCCTGTTACGGACAGATTTAAAATATGCCTGCAACTGCTGGAACACCAGATTCAGGGTATTGCTATTTCGGCAATTGAATTTCACCCCAGAACAAAATATATGTTTTGGCGGACACTATTATACTTTGCCAGCAAGGGCTGGGAAACCAGATTCAGGGTATTGCTATTTTGGGAATTGAATTTCACCCCAGAACAAAATATACCCTGCTGCTGACAGATTTAAACTAGGCCTGCAACTGCTGGAACACCAGATTCAAAGTATTGCTATTTTGGCAATTGAATTTCACCACAGAACAAAATATATGTTTTGGAGGACACTATTATACTTTGCCAGCCAGTGCTGGGACACCAGATTCAGGGTATTGCTATTTTGGCAAGTGATTTTTACCCCAGAAAAAAATATATGTTTTGGCGGACACTATTATACTTTGCCAGCAAGGGCTGGGAAACCAGATTCAGGGTATTGCTATTTTTGCAAGTAAATGTTACCCAAGAACAAAATATATGTTTTGGTGGACACAATTATACTTTGCCAGCCAGTGCTGGGACACCAGATTCAGGGTATTGCTATTTTGGCAATTGAATTTCACCCCAGAACAAAATGTACCCTGTTACGGACAGATTTAAACTATGCCTGCAACTGCTGGAACACCAGATTCAGGGTATTGCTATTTCGGCAATTGAATTTCACCCCAGAACAAAATATATGTTTTGGAGGACACTATTTTACTTTGCCAGCCAGTGTAAATCTGTTTTGGCGGACACTATTATACATTGCCAGCAAGGGCTGGGAAACAAGATTCAGGGTATTGCTATTTTGGGAATTGAATTTCACCCCAGAACAAAATATACCCTGCTGCTGACAGATTTAAACTAGGCCTGCAACTGCTGGAACACCAGATTCAGCGTATTGCTATTTTGGCAATTGAATTTCACCCCAGAACAAAATATATGTTTTGGAGGACACTATTATACTTTGCCAGCCAGTGCTGGGACACCAGATTCAGGGTATTGCTATTTTGGCAAGTGATTTTTACCCCAGAACAAAATATATGTTTTGGTGGACACTATTATACTTTGCCAGCCAGTGCTGGGACACCAGATTCAGGGTATTGCTATTTTAACAATTGAATTTCACCCCAGAACAAAATATACCCTGTTACGGACAGATTTAAACTAGGCCTGCAACTGCTGGAAAACCAGATTCAGGGTATTGCTATTTTGGCAATTGAATTTAACCCCAGAACAAAATAAATGTTTTGGCGGACACTATTATACTTTGCCAGCCAGTGCTGGGACACTAGATTAAGGGTATTGCAATATTGGCAATTTAATTTCACTCCAGAATAAAATATACCCTTTTACAGACATATTTAAACTAGGCCTGCAACTGCTGGAACACCAGATTCAGGGTATTGCTATTTTGGCAATTGAATTTCACCCCAGAAAAAAATATATGTTTTGGCGGACACAATTATATTTGCCAGCCTGCGCTGGGACACCAGATTAAGGGTATTGCTATTTTGGCAAATTAATTTCACCCCAGAACTAAATATATGTTTTGGCGGACACTATTATACTTTGCCAGCCAGTGCTGGCACACTAGATTAAGGGTATTGCTATTTTGGCAATTGAATTTCACCCCAGAACAAAATGTACCCTGTTACGGACAGATTTAAAATATGCCTGCAACTGCTGGAACACCAGATTCAGGGTATTGCTATTTCGGCAATTGAATTTCAACCCAGAACAAAATATATGTTTTGGCGGACACTATTATACTTTGCAAGCAAGGGCTGGGAAACCAGATTCAGGGTATTGCTATTTTGGGAATTGAATTTCACCCCAGAACAAAATATACCCTGCTGCTGACAGATTTAAACTAGGCCTGCAACTGCTTGAACACCAGATTCAGCGTATTGCTATTTTGGCAATTGAATTTCACCCCAGAACAAAATATATGTTTTGGAGGACACTATTTTAATTTGCCAGCCAGTGCTGGGACACCAGATTCAGGGTATTGCTATTTTGGCAAGTGATTTTTACCCCAGAACAAAATATATGTTTTGGCGGACACTATTATACTTTGCCAGCAAGGGCTGGGAAACCAAATTCAGGGTATTGCTATTTTTGCAAGTAAATGTTACCCAAGAACAAAATATATGTTTTGGTGGACACAATTAAACTTTGCCAGCCAGTGCTGGGACACCAGATTCAGGGTATTGCTATTTTGGCAATTGAATTTCACCCCAGAACAAAATATACCCTTTTACAGACAGATTTAAACTAGGCCTGCAACTGCTGGAACACCAGATTCAGAGTATTGCTATTTTGGCAATTGAATTTCACCCCAGAACAAAATATATGTTTTGGCGGACACTATTATACTTTGCCAGCCTGCGCTGGGACACCAGATTAAGGGTATTGCTATTTTGGTAAATTAGTTTCACCCCAGAACAAAATATATGTTTTGGCAGACACTATTATACTTTGCCAGCCAGTGCTGGGACACCAGATTCATGGTATTGCTATGTTGGCAATTGAATTTCATCCCAGAACAAAATGTACCCTGCTGCTGACAGATTTAAACTAGGCCTGCAACTGCTGGAACACCAGGTTCAGCGTATTGCTATTTTGGCAAATGAATTTCACCCCAGAACAAAATATATGTTTTGGCGGACACTATTATACTTTGCCAGCCAGTGCTGGGACACCAGATTCAGGGTATTGCTATTTTGGCAAGTAAATTTTACCCCAGAACAAAATACATGTTTTGGCGGACACTATTACACTTTGCCAGCCAGTGCTGGGACACCAGATTCAGGGTATTGCTATTTTAGCAATTGATTTTCACCCCAGAACAAAATATATGTTTTGACGGACACTATTACACTTTGCCAGCCAGTGCTGGGACACCAGATTCAGGGTATTGCTATTTTGGCAATTGAATTTCACCCCAGAACAAAATATATGTTTTGGCAGACACTATTATACATTGCCAGCCAGTGCTGGGACATCAGATTCAGGGTACTACTATTTTGACAAGGGAATTTTACCCCAGAACAAAATATATGTTTTGATGAACACTATTATACTTTTCCAGCCAGTGCTGGGACACCAGATTCAAGGTATTGCTATTTTGGCAATTTAATTTCACCCCAGTACAAAATGTACCCTGTTACGGACAGATTTAAACTATGCCTGCAACTGCTGGAACACCAGATTAAGGGTATTGCTATTTCGGCAATTGAATTTCACTCCAGAACAAAATATATGTTTTGGCGGACACTATTATACTTTGCCAGCCAGTGCTGGGACACCAGATTCAGGGTATTGCCATTTTGGCAAGTGACTTTTATCCCAGAACAAAATATATGTTTTGGCGGACACTATTACACTTTGCCAGCCAGTGCTGGAACACCAGATTCAGGGTATTGCTATTTTGGCAATTTAATTTTATCCCAGAACAAAATATATCCTCTACTGACAGATTTAAACTAGGCCTGCAACTGCTTGAACACCAGATTCAGGTTATTGCTATTTTGGCAATTGAATTTCACCGCAGCACACAATATATATTTTTGCGGACACTATTATACTTTACCAGTCAGGGCTGGGAAACCAGATTCAGGGTATTGCTATTTTGGCAAGTGAATTTTACCCAAGAACAAAATATATGTTTTGGCAGACACTATTATATTTTGTCAGCCAGTGCTTGGACACCAGAATAAGGGTATTGCTATTTTGGCAATTGAATTTTACCCTAGAAAAAAATATATGTTTTGACGGATACTATTATACTTTGCCAGCCAGTGCTGGGACACCAGATTCATGGTATTGCTATTTTGGCAATTGAATTTCAACCCAGAACAAAATATACCCTGTTACGGACAGATTTAAACTATGCCAGCAACTGCTGGAACACCAGATTCAGGGTATTGCTATTTCGGCAATTGAATTTCACCCCAGAACAAAATATATGTTTTGGCAGACACTATTATACTTTGCCAGCCAGTGCTGGGACACCAAATTCAGGGTATTGCTATTTTAGCAATGGAATTTCACCCAATAACAAAATATACCCTGTTACGGACAGATTTAAACTAGGCCTGCAACGGCTGGAACACCAGATTTAGGGTAATGCTCTTTTGGCAATTGAATTTCACCGCAGAACAAAATATATGTTTTGGCGGACACTATTATACTTTGCCATAAAGGGCTGGGAAACCAGATTTAGGGTATTGCTATTTTGGCAATTGAATTTCACCGCAGAACAAAATATATGTTTTGGCGGACACTATTATACTTTACCAGCCAGGGCTGGGAAACCAGATTCATGGTATTGCTATTTTGGCAATTGAATTTCACCCCAGAACAAAATATACCCTGCTTCTGACAGATTTAAACTAGGCCTGCAACTGCTGGAACACCAGATTCAAAGTATTGCTATTTTGGCACTTGAATTTTACCCCAGAACAAAATATATGTTTTGGCAGACACTATTATACTTTCTCAGCCAGTGCTGGGACTCCAGATCCAGGGTACTACTATTTTGACAAGTTAATTTTACCCCAGAAAAAAATATATGTTTTGACGGACACTATTACACTTTGCCAGCCAGTGCTGGGACACCAGATTCAGGGTATTGCTATTTTGGCAATTGAATTTCACCCCAGAACAAAATATATGTTTTGGCGGACACTATTATACTTTGCCAGCCAGTGCTGGGACATCAGATTCAGGGTACTACTATTTTGACAAGTGAAATTTACCCCAGAACAAAATATATGTTTTGATGAACACTATTATACTTTGCCAGCCAGTGCTGGGACACCAGATTCAAGGTATTGCTATTTTGGCAATTGAATTTCACCCCAGAACAAAATGTACCCTGTTACGGACAGATTTAAACTATGCCTGCAACTGCTGGAACACCAGATTCAGGGTATTGCAATTTCGGCAATTGAATTTCACCCCAGAACAAAATATATGTTTTGGCGGACACTATTATACTTTGCCAGCCAGTGCTGGGACACCAGATTCAGGGTATTGCTGTTTTGGCAAGTGACTTTTACCCCAGAACAAAATATATGTTTTGGCGGACACTATTGCACTTTGCCAGCCAGTGCTGGGACACCAGATTCAGGGTATTGCTATTTTGGGAATTGAATTTCACCCCAGAACAAAATATACCCTGCTACTGACAGATTTAAACTAGGCCTGCAACTGCTGGAACACCAGATTCAGGGTATTGCTATTTTGGCAATTTAATTTTATCCCAGAACAAAATATATCCTGCTACTGACAGATTTAAACTAGGCCTGCAACTGCTGGAACACCAGATTCAGGTTATTGCTATTTTAGCAACTGAATTTCACCGCAGCACACAATATATATTTTTGCGGACACTATTTTACTTTACCAGTCAGGGCTGGGAAACCAGATTCAGTGTATTGCTATATTTACAAGTGAATTTTACCCAAGAACAAAATATATGTTTTGGCAGACACTATTATACTTTGTCAGCCAGTGCTTGGACACCAGAATTAGGGTATTGCTATTTTGGCAATTGAATTTTACCCCAGAACAAAATATATGTTTTGGCGGACACTATTATACTTTGCCAGCCAGTGCTGGGACATCAGATTCAGGGTACTACTATTTTGACAAGTGAATTTTACTCCAGAAAAAAATATATGTTATGACGGATACTATTATACTTTGCCAGCCAGTGCTGGGACACCAGATTCATGGTATTGCTATTTCGGCAATTGAATTTCACCCCAGAACAAAATGCCGTATTTTTCGCCATATAAGACGCACTTTTTTTCCCCCAAAAGTGGGGGGAAAATGGCAGTGCGTCTTATATGGCGAATACTACCATTTTCCTATAGCTGAAGCCGATACATCGCACAGCCTGCGATGTATCAGCATGGAAGGAGGAGGCGGAGCCTGGCAACGCTGCGGGCGGCCCGCCGCTCACAGCGTGACTGCTTGTATAACATTTAAAATCTTTAATTATGTCCCCTTATTTCCTAAAGCCCAGGACAGTAGCGCTCTGCTAACCTGCTATAACGATCCTCTAGCAGGCAGAGCGGTGCGGCGGCAGGCTGGTGTGTACGTCCTCACTGGCGTCATCTGCCTGCTCCTCCTGCTTCATTCATAAAGTGAAAGGAGCAGGCAGATGACGTCAGTGAGGACGTTACACACCAGCCTGCCGCCGCACCGCTCTGCCTGCTAGAGGATCGTTATAGCAGGTTAGCAGAGCGCTACTGTCCTAGGCTTTTAGGAAATAAGGGGACATAATTAAAGATTTTAAATGTTATACAAGCAGTCACGCTGTTAGCGGCGGGCCGCCCGCCATGTGCTGCCAGGCTCCGCCCCTAAGCAGCCATGGGCCAGATGTTTTAGAAAAGGGGGCACCTGTGGATGACACTGTAATTGGGTGATCTGTGGATGACACATATAGCATAAGATGCTATATATGTGTCATCCACAGATCCAATCCATTACAGTGTCATTCATAAATGCCCCCATCACAGTGCTATCCACAGATCCCCCCATCACAGTGCTATCCACAGATCCCCCATCACAGTGCTATCCACAGATCCCCCATCACAGTGCTATCCACAGATCCCCCATCACAGTGCCATCCACATCTCCCCCACATAACAGTGCCATCCACAGATCCCCCCCATAATACTGTCATGCACAGACCACCATTACTTCAAAAGCACACCTTTTGGTTAAAAATATTTTTTTTCTTATTTTTCTCCTCAAAAACCCAGGTGCGTCTTATAGGCCGGTGCGTCTTATAGGGCGAAAAATACGGTATATGTTTTGGCGGACACTATTATACTTTGCAAGCAAGTGCTGGGACACCAAATTCAGGGTATTGCTATTTTGGCAATGGAATTTCACCCAATAACAAAATATACCCTGTTACAGACAGATTTAAACTAGGCCTGCAACGTCTGGAACACCAGATTAATGGTATTGCTATGTTGGCAATTGAATTTCACCCCTGAACAAAATGTACCCTGCTGCTGACAGATTTAAACTAGGCCTGCAACAACTGGAACACCAGGTTCAGCATATTGCTAATTTGGCAATTGAATTTCACCCCAGAACAAAATATATGTTTTGGCGGACACTATTATACTTTGCCAGCCAGTGCTGGGACACCAGAATCAGGGTATTGCTATTTTGGCAATTGAATTTCACCCCAGAATAAAATATATATTTTAGCGGACACTATTATACTTTGCCAGCCAGTGCTGGGACACCAGATTCAGGGTATTGCTATTTTGGCAAGTAAATTTTACCCCAGAACAAAATACATGTTTTGGCGGAAACTATTACACTTTGCCAGCCAGTGCTGGGACACCAGATTCAGGGTATTACTATTTTAGCAATTGAATTTCACCCCGAACAAAATATATGTTTTGACGGACACTATTACACTTTGCCAGCCAGTGCTGGGACACCAGATTCAGGGTATTGCTATTTTGGCAATTGAATTTCACCCCAGAACAAAATATATGTTTTGGCGGACACTATTATACTTTGCCAGCCAGTGCTGGGACATCAGATTCAGGGTACTACTATTTTGACAAGTGAATTTTACCCCAGAACAAAATATATGTTTTGATGAACACTATTATACTTTGCCAGCCAGTGCTGGGACACCAGATTCAAGGTATTGCTATTTTGGCAATTGAATTTCACCCCAGTACAAAATGTACCCTGTTACGGACAGATTTAAACTATGCCTGCAACTGCTGGAACACCAGATTCAGGGTATTGCTATTTCGGCAATTGAATTTCACCCCAGAACAAAATATATGTTTTGGCGGACACTATTATACTTTGCCAGCCAGTGCTGGGACACCAGATTCAGGGTATTGCCATTTTGGCAAGTGACTTTTACCCCAGAACAAAATATATGTTTTGTCGGACACTATTACACTTTGCCAGCCAGTGCTGGAACACCAGATTCAGGGTATTGCTATTTTGGCAATTTAATTTTATCCCAGAACAAAATATATCCTGCTACTGACAGATTTAAACTAGGCCTGCAATTGCTGGAACACCAGATTCAGCGTATTGCTTTTTTGGCAATTGAATTTCACCGCAGCACACAATTTATATTTTTGCCGACACTATTATACTTTGCCATAAAGGGCTGGGAAACCAGATTTAGGGTATTGCTATTTTGGCAATTGAATTTTACCCAAGAACAAATTATATGTTTTGGCAGACACTATTATACTTTGTCAGCCAGTGCTTGGACACCAGAATAAGGGTATTGCTATTTTGCAATTAAATTTTACCCCAGAACAAAATATATGTTTTGGCGGACACTATTATACTTTGCCAGCCAGTGCTGGGACACCAAATTCAGGGAATTGCTATTTTGGCAATGGAATTTCATCCAATAACAAAATATACCCTGTTACGGACAGATTTAAACTAGGCCTGCAACTGCTGGAACACTAGATTCAGGGTATTGCTATTTTGGCAATTGAATTTCACCCCAGAACAAAATATACCCTGCTACTGACAGATTTAAACTAGGCCTGCAACTGCTGGAACACTAGATTCAGGGTATTGCTATTTTGGCAATTGAATTTCACCCCAGAACAAGATATACCCTGTTACGGACAGATTTAAACAAGGCCTGCAACTGCTGGAACACCAGATTCAGCGTATTGCTATTTTGGCAATTGAATTTCACCCCAGAACAAAATATATGTTTTGGCGGACTCTATATACTTTGCTAGCCAGTGCTGGGACACCAGATTCAGGGTATGGCTAATTTGGCAAGTGAATTTTACCCCAGAACAAAATATATGTTTTGGCGGACACTATTATTCTTTGCCAGCCAGTGCTGGGACACCAGATTCAGGGTATTGCTATTTTGGCAATGGAATTTCACCCCAGAACAAAATATACCCGGTTACGGAAAGATTTAAGCTAGGCCTGCAACTGCTGGAACACCAGATTCAGAGTATTGCTATTTTAGCAATTGAATTTCACCCCAGAACAAAATATATGTTTTGGCGGACACTATTATACTTTGCCAGCCAGTGCTGGGAAACCAGATTCAGGGTATTGCTATTTTGGCAAGTGAATTTTACCCCAGAACAAAATATTTGTTTTGGCGGACACTATTATTCTTTGCCAGCCAGTGCTGGGACACCA
Organism: Bufotes viridis; assembly: GCA_033119425.1. Taxonomy (NCBI): domain Eukaryota; kingdom Metazoa; phylum Chordata; class Amphibia; order Anura; family Bufonidae; genus Bufotes; species Bufotes viridis. The sequence continues at coordinate 40,713 of JAKVIS010000350.1, forward strand.
GATTTAGGGTATTGCTATTTTGGCAATGAAATTTCACCCCAGAACAAAATATACCCTGTTAAGGACTGATTTAAACTAGGCCTGCAACTGCTGGAACACCAGATTCAGGGTATTGCTCTTTTGGCAATTGAATTAACCCCCAGAACAAAATATATGTTTTGGCGGACACTATTATACTTTGCCAGCCCGAGCTGGGACACCAGATTCAGGGTATTGCTATTTTGGCAAGTGAATTTTTTCCCCAGAACAAAATATACCCTGTTACAGAAAGATTTAAACTAGGCCTGCAACTGCTGGAACACCAGATTCAGCGTATTGCTATTTTGGCAATTAAATTTCACCACAGAACAAAATATATGCTTTGGCGTACACTATTATACTTTGCCAGCCAGTGCTGGGACACCAGATTCAGGGTATTGCTATTTTGGCAATTGAATTTCACCCCAGAACAAAATATATGTTTTGAGGGACACTATTATACTTTGCCAGCCAGTGCTGGGACACCAGATTTAGGGTCTTGCTATTTTGGCAAGTGAATTTGACCACAGAACAAATTATATGTTTTGGGGGACACTATTATACTTTGCCAGCCAGTGCTGGGACACCAGATTTAGGGTATAGCTATTTTGGAAATTTAATTTCACCCCAGAACAAAATATACCCTGTTTCGGAAAGATTTAAACTAGGCCTGCTACTACTGGAACACCATGTTCAGGGTGTTGTTATTTTTGCAAGTGAATTTTACCCAAGAACAAAATATACCCTGTTACAGACAGATTTAAACTAGGCCTACAACTGCTGGAACACCAGATTCAGCGTATTGCTATTTTGGCAATTAAATTTCACCCCAGAACAAAATTTATGCTTTGGCGGACACTATTATACTTTGCCAGCCAGTGCTGGGACACCAGATTCAGGGTATTACTATTTTGGCAAGTGAATTTGACCACAGAACAAATTATATGTTTTGGGGGACACTATTATACTTTGCCAGCCAGTGCTGGGACACCAGATTCAGGGTATTGCTATTTTGGAAATTTAATTTCACCCCAGAACAAAATATACCCTGTTTCAGACACATTTAAACTAGGCCTGCTACTGCTGGAACACCAGATTCAGGGTGTTGCTATTTTGGCAAGTGAATTTTACCCCAGAACAAAACATATGTTTTGGCGGTCACTATTATACTTTGCCAGCCAGAGTTGGGACACCTGATTCAGGGTATTGCTATTTTGGCAATTGAATTTCATCCCTGAACAAAATATACCCTGTTACAGACAGATTTAAATTAGGCCTGCAACTGCTGGAACAACAGATTCTGCGTATTGCTATTTTGGCAATTAAATTTCACCCCAGAACAAAATATATGTTTTGGCGGACACTATTATACTTTGCCAGCCAGTGTTGGGACACTAGAATCAGGGTATTGCTATTTTGCCAATTGAATTGCACCCCAGAACAAAATATACCCTGTTACGGACAGATTTAAACTAAGCCTGCATCTGCTGGAACACCAGATTCAGGGTATTGCTATTTTGGCAATTGAATTTCACCCCAGAACAAAATATATGTTTTGGCGGACTCTATATACTTTGCCAGCCAGTGCTGGGACACCAGATTCAGGGTATGGCTATGTTGGCAAGTGAATTTTACCCCAGAACAAAATATATGTTTTGGCAGACACTATTATTCTTTGCCAGCCAGTGCTGGGACACCAGATTAAAAGTATTGCTATTTTGGCAATGGAATTTCACCCCAGAACAAAATATACCCGGTTTACGGAAAGATTTAAGCTAGGCCTGCAACTGCTGGAACACCAGATTCAGAGTATTGCTATTTTAGCAATTGAGTTTCACCCCAGAACAAAATATATGTTTTGGCGGACACTATTATACTTTGCCAGCCAGTGCTGGGACACCAGATTCAGGGTATTGCTATTTTGGCAAGTGAATTTTACCCCAGAACAAAATATTTGCTTTGGCGGACACTATTATTCTTTTCCAGCCAGTGCTGGGACACCAGATTTAGGGTATTGCTATTTTGGTAATGGAATTTCACCCCAGAACAAAATATACCCTGTTAAGGACTGATTTAAACTAGGCCTGCAACTGCTGGAACACCAGATTCAGGGTATTGCTCTTTTGGCAAGTGAATTTGACCACAGAACAAATTATATGTTTTGGGGGACACTATTATACTTTGCCAGCCAGTGCTGGGACACCAGATTCAGGGTATTGCTATTTTGGAAATTTAATTTCACCCCAGAACAAAATATACCCTGTTTCAGACACATTTAAACTAGGCCTGCTACTGCTGGAACACCAGATTCAGGGTGTTGCTATTTTGGCAAGTGAATTTTACCCCAGAACAAAACATATGTTTTGGCGGACACTATTATACTTTGCCAGCCAGAGTTGGGACACCTGATTCAGGGTATTGCTATTTTGGCAATTGAATTTCATCCCTGAACAAAATATACCCTCTTACAGACAGATTTAAATTAGGCCTGCAACTGCTGGAACAACAGATTCTGCGTATTGCTATTTTGGCAATTAAATTTCACCCCAGAACAAAATATATGTTTTGGCGGACACTATTATACTTTGCCAGCCAGTGTTGGGACACCAGAATCAGGGTATTGCTATTTGGCCAATTGAATTGCACCCCAGAACAAAATATACCCTGTTACGGACAGATTTAAACTAAGCCTGCATCTGCTGGAACACCAGATTCAGGGTATTGCTATTTTGGCAATTGAATTTCACCCCAGAACAAAATATATGTTTTGGCGGACTCTATATACTTTGCCAGCCAGTGCTGGGACACCAGATTCAGGGTATGGCTATTTTGGCAAGTGAATTTTACCCCAGAACAAAATATATGTTTTGGCAGACACTATTATTCTTTGCCAGCCAGTGCTGGGACACCAGATTAAAAGTATTGCTATTTTGGCAATGGAATTTCACCCCAGAACAAAATATACCCGGTTTACGGAAAGATTTAAGCTAGGCCTGCAACTGCTGGAACACCAGATTCAGAGTATTGCTATTTTGGCAATTGAGTTTCACCCCAGAACAAAATATATGTTTTGGCGGACACTATTATACTTTGCCAGCCAGTGCTGGGACACCAGATTCAGGGTATTGCTATTTTGGCAATTGAATTTCACCCCAGAACAAAATATTTGCTTTGGCGGACACTATTATTCTTTTCCAGCCAGTGCTGGGACACCAGATTCAGGGTATTGCTATTTTGGCAATTGAATTTCACCCCAGAACAAAATATATGCTTTGAGGACTATTATACTTTGCCAGCCACTGCTGGAACACCAGATTCAGGGTATTGCTATTTTGGCAATTGAATTTCCCCAGAACAAAATATATGTTTTGGCAGACACTATTATACTTTGCCTGCCAGTGCTGGGACACCAGATTCAGAGTATTGCTATTTTGCAATTGAATTTCACCCCAGAACAAAATATATGCTTTGGCGGACACTATTAAACTTAGCCTGCAACTGCTGGAACACCAGATTCAGGGTATTGCTATTTTGGCAGTGAATTTCACCCCAGAACAAAATATATGTTTTGGCGGACACTATTATACTTTGCCAGCCAGTGCTGGGACACCAGATTCAGGGTATTGCTATTTTGGCAATTGAATTTTACCCCAGAACAAAATATATGTTTTGGCGGACACTATTATACTTTTGCCAGCCAGTGCTGGGACACCAGATTTAGGGTATTGCTATTTTGGCAATTGAATTTCACCCCAGAACAAAATATACCCTTTTACGGACAGATTTAAACTAGGCCTGCAACTGCTGGAACACCAGATTCAGGGTATTGCTATTTTGGCAATTGAATTTCACCCCAGAACAAAATATATGTTTTGGCGGACACTATTATACTTTGCCAGCCAGTGCTGGGACACCAGATTCAGGGTATTGCTATTTTGGCAATTGAATTTCACCCCAGAACAAAATATATGCTTTGGCGGACACTATTATACTTTGCCTGCCAGCTGCTGGGACACCAGATTCAGGGTATTGCTATTTTGGCAAGTGAATTTCACCCCAGAACAAAATATATGTTTTGGCGGACAGTATTATACTTTGCCAGCCACAGCTGGGACACCAGATTCAGGGTATTGCTATTTTGGCAATTGAATTTCACCCCAGAACAAAATATATGTATTTACAGGACACATATTAAACTTGGCCTGCAACTGCTGGAACACCAGATTCAGGGTATTGCTATTTTGGCAATTGAATTTCACCCCAGAACAAAATATATGTTTTGCGGACACTATTATACTTGCCAGCCAGTGCTGGACACCAGATTCAGGTATTGCTATTTTGGCAGTGAATTTCACCCCAGAACAAATATATGTTTTGGCGGACACTATTATACTTTGCCAGCCACTGCTGGGACACCAGATTCATGGTATTGCTATTTTGGCAATTGAATTTCACCCCAGAACAAAATATATGTTTTGGCGGACACTATTATACTTTGCCAGCCAGTGCTGGGACACCAGATTCAGGGTATTGCTATTTTGGCAATTGAATTTCACCCCAGAACAAAATATATGTTTTAGCGGACACTATTAAACTATAGCCAGCCATCTGCTGGAACACCAGATTCAGGGTATTGCTATTTTGGCAATTGAATTTCACCCCAGAACAAAATATATGTTTTGGCGGACTCTATATACTTTGCCAGCCAGTGCTGGGACACCAGATTCAGGGTATGGCTATTTTGGCAAGTGAATTTTACCCCAGAACAAAATATATGTTTTGGCGGACACTATTATTCTTTGCCAGCCAGTGCTGGGACACCAGATTCAAAGTATTGCTATTTTGGCAATGGAATTTCACCCCAGAACAAAATATATCCGGTTTACGGAAAGATTTAAGCTAGGCCTGCAACTGCTGGAACACCAGATTCAGAGTATTGCTATTTTAGCAATTGAGTTTCACCCCAGAACAAAATATATGTTTTGGCGGACACTATTATACTTTGCCAGCCAGTGCTGGGACACCAGATTCAGGGTATTGCTATTTTGGCAAGTGAATTTTACCCCAGAACAAAATATTTGCTTTGGCGGACACTATTATTCTTTTCCAGCCAGTGCTGGGACACCAGATTTAGGGTATTGCTATTTTGGTAATGGAATTTCACCCCAGAACAAAATATACCCTGTTAAGGACTGATTTAAACTAGGCCTGCAACTGCTGGAACACCAGATTCAGGGTATTGCTCTTTTGGCAATTGAATTTCCCCCCAGAACAAAATATACCCTGTTACAGACAGATTTAAACTAGTCCTGCAAGTCCTGGAACACCAGATTCAGCGTATTGCTATTTTTGCAATTAAATTTTACCCCAGAACAAAATATATGCTTTGGCGGACACTATTATACTTTGTCAGCCAGTGCTGGGACACCAGATTCAGGGTATTGCTATTTTGGCAAGTGAATTTTACCCCAGAACAAAATATTTGTTTTGGCGGACACTATTATTCTTTGCCAGCCAGTGCTGGGACACCAGATTTAGGGTATTGCTATTTTGGCAATTTAATTTCACCCCAGAACAAAATATTCCCTGTTACGGACAGATTTAAACTAGGCCTGCAACTGCTGGAACACCAGATTCAGGGTATTGCTTTTTTGGCAATTGAATTTCCCCCCAGAACAAAATATACCCTGTTACAGACAGATTTAAACAAGGCCTGCAAGTGCTGGAACACCAGATTCAGCGTATTGCTATTTTGGCAATTAAATTTTACCCCAGAACAAAATATATGCTTTGGCGGACACTATTATACTTTGCCAGCCAATGCTGGGACACTAGATTCAGGGTATTGCTATTTTGGCAAGTGACTTTTTCCCCAGAACAAAATATATGTTTTAGTGGACACTACTATACTTTGCCAGCCAGTGCTGGGACTCCAGATTCAGGGTATTGCTATTTTGGCAATAGAATTTCACCCCAGAAAAAAATATATGTTTTGGCGGACAGTATTATACTTTGCCAGCCTGCGCTGGGACACCAGATTAAGGGTATTGCTATTTTGGCAAATTAATTTCACCCCAGAACTAAATATATGTTTTGGCGGACACTATTATACTTTGCCAGCCAGTGCTGGCAAACTAGATTAAGGGTATTGCTATTTTGGCAATTGAATTTCACCGCAGGACAAAATGTACCCTGTTACAGAAAGATTTAAACTAGGCCTGCAACTGCTGGAACACCAGATTCAGGGTATTGCTATTTCGGTAATTGAATTTCACCCCAGAACAAAATAAATGTTTTGGCGGACACTATTATACTTTGCCAGCCAGTGCTGGGACACCAGATTCACGGTATTGCTATTTTGGCAAGTGAATTTTACTTCAGAACAAAATATATGTTTTGGCGGACACTATTACACTTTGCCAGCCAGTGCTGGGACACCAGATTCCGGGTATTGCTGTTTTGCCAATTGAATTTTACCCCAGAACAAAATATATGTTTTGGTGGACACTATTATTCTTTGCCAGCCAGTGCTGGGACACCAGATTCAGGGTATTGCTATTTTAGCAATTGAATTTCACCCCGAACAAAATATATGTTTTGACGGACACTATTACACTTTGCCAGCCAGTGCTGGGACACCAGATTCAGGGTATTGCTATTTTGGCAATTGAATTTCACCCCAGAACAAAATATATGTTTTGGCGGACACTATTATACTTTGCCAGCCAGTGCTGGGACATCAGATTCAGGGTACTACTATTTTGACAAGTGAATTTTACCCCAGAACAAAATATATGTTTTGATGAACACTATTTTACTTTGCCAGCCAGTGCTGGGACACCAGATTCAAGGTATTGCTATTTTGGCAATTGAATTTCACCCCAGTACAAAATGTACCCTGTTACGGACAGATTTAAACTATTCCTGCAACTGCTGGAACACCAGATTCAGGGTATTGCTATTTCGGCAATTGAATTTCACCCCAGAACAAAATATATGTTTTGGCGGACACTATTATACTTTGCCAGCCAGTGCTGGGACATCAGATTCAGGGTATTGCCATTTTGGCAAGTGACTTTTACCCCAGAACAAAATATATGTTTTGGCAGACACTATTACACTTTGCCAGCCAGTGCTGGAACACCAGATTCAGGGTATTGCTATTTTGGCAATTTAATTTATCCCAGAACAAAATATATCCTGCTACTGACAGATTTAAACTAGGCCTGCAACTGCTGGAACACCAGATTCAGCGTATTGCTATTTTGGCAATTGAATTTCACCACAGCACACAATTTATATTTTTGCCGACACTATTATACTTTGCCATAAAGGGCTGGAAAACCAGATTTAGGGTATTGCTATTTTGGCAATTGAATTTTACCCAAGAACAAATTATATGTTTTGGCAGACACTATTATACTTTGTCAGCCAGTGCTTGGACACCAGAATAAGGGTATTGCTATTTTGGCAATTTAATTTTACCCCAGAACAAAATATATGTTTTGGCGGACACTATTATACTTTGCCAGCCAGTGCTGGGACACCAAATTCAGGGAATTGCTATTTTGGCAATGGAATTTCACCCAATAACAAAATATACCCTGTTACGGACAGATTTAAACTAGGCCTGCAACGGCTGGAACACCAGATTTAGTGTATTGCTATTTTGGCAATTGAATTTCACCACAGAACAAAATATATGTTTTGGCGGATACTATTATACTTTGCCATAAAGGGCTGGGAAACCAGATTAAGGGTATTGCTATTTTGGCAATTGAATTTCACCGCAGAACAAAATATATGTTTTGGCGGACACTATTATACTTTGCCATAAAGGGCTGGGAAACCAGATTCAGGGTATTGCTATTTTGGCAATTGAATTTCACCCCAGAACAAAATATACCCTGCTACTGACAGATTTAAACTAGGCCTGCAACTGCTGGAACACCAGATTCAGGGTATTGCTATTTTGGCAATTGAATTTCACCCCAGAACAAAATATACCCGGTTATGGAAAGATTTAAGCTAGGCCTGCAACTGCTGGAACACCAGATTCAGAGTATTGCTATTTTAGCAATTGAATTTCACCCCAGAACAAAATATATGTTTTGGCGGACACTATTATACTTTGCCAGCCAGTGCTGGGACACCAGATTCAGGGTATTGCTATTTTGGCAAGTGAATTTTACCCCAGAACAAAATATTTGTTTTGGCGGACACTATTATTCTTTGCCAGCCAGTGCTGGGACACCAGATTTAGGTTATTGCTATTTTGGCAATGGAATTTCACCCCAGAACAAAATATACCCTGTTAAGGACTGATTTAAACTAGGCCTGCAACTGCTGGAACACCAGATTCAGGGTATTGCTCTTTGGCAATTGAATTAACCCCAGAACAAAATATACCCTGTTACAGACAGATTTAAACTAGGCCTGCAAGTGCTGGAACACCAGATTCAGCGTATTGCTATTTTGGCAATTAAATTTTACCCCAGAACAAAATATATGCTTTGGCGGACACTATTATACTTTGTCAGCCAGTGCTGGGACACTAGATTCAGGGTATTGCTATTTTTGCAATTGAATTTCACCCCAGAACAAAATATATGTTTTGGCGGACACTATTATACTTTGCCAGCCCGAGCTGGGACACCAGATTCAGGGTATTGCTATTTTGGCAAGTGAATTTTTTCCCCAGAACAAAATATACCCTGTTACAGAAAGATTTAAACTAGGCCTGCAACTGCTGGAACACCAGATTCAGCGTATTGCTATTTTGGCAATTAAATTTCACCACAGAACAAAATATATGCTTTGGCGTACACTATTATACTTTGCCAGCCAGTGCTGGGACACCAGATTCAGGGTATTGCTATTTTGGCAATTGAATTTCACCCCAGAACAAAATATATGTTTTGACGGACACTATTATACTTTGCCAGCCAGTGCTGGGACACCAGATTTAGGGTCTTGCTATTTTGGCAAGTGAATTTGACCACAGAACAAATTATATGTTTTGGGGGACACTATTATACTTTGCCAGCCAGTGCTGGGACACCAGATTTAGGGTATAGCTATTTTGGAAATTTAATTTCACCCCAGAACAAAATATACCCTGTTTCGGAAAGATTTAAACTAGGCCTGCTACTACTGGAACACCATGTTCAGGGTGTTGTTATTTTTGCAAGTGAATTTTACCCAAGAACAAAATATACCCTGTTACAGACAGATTTAAACTAGGCCTACAACTGCTGGAACACCAGATTCAGCGTATTGCTATTTTGGCAATTAAATTTCACCCCAGAACAAAATTTATGCTTTAGCGGACACTATTATACTTTGCCAGCCAGTGCTGGGACACCAGATTCAGGGTATTACTATTTTGGCAAGTGAATTTGACCACAGAACAAATTATATGTTTTGGGGGACACTATTATACTTTGCCAGCCAGTGCTGGGACACCAGATTCAGGGTATTGCTATTTTGGAAATTTAATTTCACCCCAGAACAAAATATACCCTGTTTCAGACACATTTAAACTAGGCCTGCTACTGCTGGAACACCAGATTCAGGGTGTTGCTATTTTGGCAAGTGAATTTTACCCCAGAACAAAACATATGTTTTGGCGGACACTATTATACTTTGCCAGCCAGAGTTGGGACACCTGATTCAGGGTATTGCTATTTTGGCAATTGAATTTCATCCCTGAACAAAATATACCCTGTTACAGACAGATTTAAATTAGGCCTGCAACTGCTGGAACAACAGATTCTGCGTATTGCTATTTTGGCAATTAAATTTCACCCCAGAACAAAATATATGTTTTGGCGGACACTATTATACTTTGCCAGCCAGTGTTGGGACACCAGAATCAGGGTATTGCTATTTTGCCAATTGAATTGCACCCCAGAACAAAATATACCCTGTTACGGACAGATTTAAACTAAGCCTGCATCTGCTGGAACACCAGATTCAGGGTATTGCTATTTTGGCAATTGAATTTCACCCCAGAACAAAATATATGTTTTGGCGGACTCTATATACTTTGCCAGCCAGTGCTGGGACACCAGATTCAGGGTATGGCTATGTTGGCAAGTGAATTTTACCCCAGAACAAAATATATGTTTTGGCAGACACTATTATTCTTTGCCAGCCAGTGCTGGGACACCAGATTAAAAGTATTGCTATTTTGGCAATGGAATTTCACCCCAGAACAAAATATACCCGGTTTACGGAAAGATTTAAGCTAGGCCTGCAACTGCTGGAACACCAGATTCAGAGTATTGCTATTTTAGCAATTGAGTTTCACCCAGAACAAAATATATGTTTTGGCGGACACTATTATACTTTGCCAGCCAGTGCTGGGACACCAGATTCAGGGTATTGCTATTTTGGCAAGTGAATTTTACCCCAGAACAAAATATTTGCTTTGGCGGACACTATTATTCTTTTCCAGCCAGTGCTGGGACACCAGATTTAGGTATTGCTATTTTGGTAATGGAATTTCACCCCAGAACAAAATATACCCTGTTAAGGACTGATTTAAACTAGGCCTGCAACTGCTGGAACACCAGATTCAGGGTATTGCTCTTTTGGCAAGTGAATTTGACCACAGAACAAATTATATGTTTTGGGGGACACTATTATACTTTGCCAGCCAGTGCTGGGACACCAGATTCAGGGTATTGCTATTTTGGAAATTTAATTTCACCCCAGAACAAAATATACCCTGTTTCAGACACATTTAAACTAGGCCTGCTACTGCTGGAACACCAGATTCAGGGTGTTGCTATTTTGGCAAGTGAATTTTACCCCAGAACAAAACATATGTTTTGGCGGACACTATTATACTTTGCCAGCCAGAGTTGGGACACCTGATTCAGGGTATTGCTATTTTGGCAATTGAATTTCATCCCTGAACAAAATATACCCTCTTACAGACAGATTTAAATTAGGCCTGCAACTGCTGGAACAACAGATTCTGCGTATTGCTATTTTGGCAATTAAATTTCACCCCAGAACAAAATATATGTTTTGGCGGACACTATTATACTTTGCCAGCCAGTGTTGGGACACCAGAATCAGGGTATTGCTATTTGGCCAATTGAATTGCACCCCAGAACAAAATATACCCTGTTACGGACAGATTTAAACTAAGCCTGCATCTGCTGGAACACCAGATTCAGGGTATTGCTATTTTGGCAATTGAATTTCACCCCAGAACAAAATATATGTTTTGGCGGACTCTATATACTTTGCCAGCCAGTGCTGGGACACCAGATTCAGGGTATGGCTATTTTGGCAAGTGAATTTTACCCCAGAACAAAATATATGTTTTGGCAGACACTATTATTCTTTGCCAGCCAGTGCTGGGACACCAGATTAAAAGTATTGCTATTTTGGCAATGGAATTTCACCCCAGAACAAAATATACCCGGTTTACGGAAAGATTTAAGCTAGGCCTGCAACTGCTGGAACACCAGATTCAGAGTATTGCTATTTTAGCAATTGAGTTTCACCCCAGAACAAAATATATGTTTTGGCGGACACTATTATACTTTGCCAGCCAGTGCTGGGACACCAGATTCAGGGTATTGCTATTTTGGCAAGTGAATTTTACCCCAGAACAAAATATTTGCTTTGGCGGACACTATTATTCTTTTCCAGCCAGTGCTGGGACACCAGATTTAGGGTATTGCTATTTTGGTAATGGAATTTCACCCCAGAACAAAATATACCCTGTTAAGGACTGATTTAAACTAGGCCTGCAACTGCTGGAACACCAGATTCAGGGTATTGCTCTTTTGGCAATTGAATTTCCCCCCAGAACAAAATATACCCTGTTACAGACAGATTTAAACTAGTCCTGCAAGTCCTGGAACACCAGATTCAGCGTATTGCTATTTTTGCAATTAAATTTTACCCCAGAACAAAATATATGCTTTGGCGGACACTATTATACTTTGTCAGCCAGTGCTGGGACACTAGATTCAGGGTATTGCTATTTTTGCAATTGAATTTCACCCCAGAACAAAATATATGTTTTGGCGGACACTATTATACTTTGCCAGCCCAAGCTGGGACACCAGATTCAGGGTATTGCTATTTTGGCAAGTGAATTTTTTCCCCAGAACAAAATATATGTTTTAGTGGACACTACTATACTTTGCCAGCCAGTGCTGGGACTCCAGATTCAGGGTATTGGTATTTTGGCAATTGAATTTCACCCCAGAACAAAATATACCCTGTTACAGATAGATTTAAACTAGGCCTACAACTGCTGGAACACCAGATTCAGCGTATTGCTATTTTGGCAATTAAATTTCACCACAGAACAAAATATATGCTTTGGCGGACACTATTATACTTTGCCAGCCAGTGCTGGGACACCAGATTCAGGGTATTGCTATTTTGGCAATTGAATTTCACCCCAGAACAAAATATATGTTTTGGCGGACACTATTATACTTTGCCAGCCAGTGCTGGGACACCAGATTTAGGGTATTGCTATTTTGGCAAGTGAATTTGACCACAGAACAAATTATATGTTTTGGGGGACACTATTATACTTTGCCAGCCAGTGCTGGGACACCAGATTTAGGGTATTGCTATTTTGGAAATTTAATTTCACCCCAGAACAAAATATACCCTGTTTCAGAAAGATTTAAACTAGGCCTGCTACTGCTGGAACACCATGTTCAGGGTGTTGTTATTTTTGCAAGTGAATTTTACCCCAAAACAAAATATACCCTATTACAGACAGATTTAAACTAGGCCTACAACTGCTGGAACACCAGATTCAGCGTATTGCTATTTTGGCAATTAAATTTCACCCCAGAACAAAATATATGCTTTGGCGGACACTATTATACTTTGCCAGCCAGTGCTGGGACACCAGATTCAGGGTATTGCTATTTAGGCAAGTGAATTTTATCCCAGAACAAAATATATATTTTGGCGCACACTACTATACTTTGCCAGCCCGAGCTGGGACACCAGATTCAGGGAATTACTATTTTGGCAAGTGAATTTTACCCTAGAACAAAATATATATTTTGACGGACACTATTATACTTTGCCAGCCAGTGCTGTGACACCAGATTCAGGGTATTGCTATTTTGGAAATTTAATATCACCCCAGAACAAAATATACCCTTTTTCGGACAGATTTAAACTAGTCCTGCTACTGCTGGAACACCAGATTCAGGGTGTTGCTATTTTGGCAAGTGAATTTTACCCCAGAACAAAATATATGTTTTGGCGGACACTATTATACTTTGCCAGCCAGAGTTGGGACACCTGATTCAGGGTATTGCTATTTTGGCAATTGAATTTCACCCCAGAACAAAATATATGCTTTTACAGACAGATTCAAACTAGGCCTGCAACTGATGGAACACCAGATTCAGCGTATTGCTATTTTGGCAAGTGAATTTTACCCCAGAACAAAATATATGTTTTGGTGGAAACTATTATACTTTGCCAGCCAGTGTTGGGACACCAGATTCAGGGTATCGCTATTTTGGCAAGTGAATTTTACCCCAGAACAAAGTATACCCTGTTACGGACAGATTTAAACTAGGCCTGCAACTGCTCTAACACCAGATTCAGGGTATTGCTATTTTGGCAATTGAATTTCACACAAGAACAAAAGATATGCTTTGCCGTACACTATTATACTTTGCCAGCCAGTGCTGGGACACCAGATTCAGGGTATTGCTATTTAGGCAAGTGAATTTTATCCCAGAACAAAATATATATTTTGGCGCACACTACTATACTTTGCCAGCCCGAGCTGGGACACCAGATTCAGGGTATTACTATTTTGGCAAGTGAATTTTACCCTAGAACAAAATATATATTTTGACGGACACTATTATACTTTGCCAGCCAGTGCTGTGACACCAGATTCAGGGTATTGCTATTTTGGAAATTTAATATCACCCCAGAACAAAATATACCCTTTTTCGGACAGATTTAAACTAGTCCTGCTACTGCTGGAACACCAGATTCAGGGTGTTGCTATTTTGGCAAGTGAATTTTACCCCAGAACAAAATATATGTTTTGGCGGACACTATTATACTTTCCCAGCCAGAGTTGGGACACCAGATTCAGGGTATTGCTATTTTGGCAATTGAATTTCACCCCAGAACAAAATATATGTTTTGACGGACACTGTTATACTTTCCCAGCCAGTGCTGGAACACCAGATTTAGAGTATTGCTATTTTGGCAAGTGAATTTTACCCCAGAACAAAATATACCCTGTTACGGACAGATTTAAACTAGGCCTGCAACTGCTGTAACACCAGATTCAGGGAATTGCTATTTTGGCAATTGAATTTCACACAAGAACAAAAGATACCCTGTTACGGACATTTTTAAACTAGACCTGCAACTGCTGGAACACCAGATTCAGGGTATTGCTATTTTGGCAATTGAATTTCACCCCACAACAATATATGTTTTGGCGGACACTATTACACTTTGCCAGCCAGTGCTGGGACACCAGATTCAGGGTATTGCTATTTTAGCAATTGACTTTCACCCCAGAACAAAATATACCCTGCTACTGACAGATTTAAACTAGGCCTGCAACTACTGGAACACCAGATTCAGGGTATTGCTATTTTGGCAAGTTAATATTACCCCAGAACAAAATATATGTTTTGGCGGACACTAATATCTTTTTTTAGCCAGTGCTGGGACTCCAGATTCAGGGTATTGCTATTTTGGCAAGTGAATTTTACCCCAGAACAAAATATATGTTTTGGCAGACACTATTATACTTTGCCAGCCAGTGCTGGGACATCAGATTCAGGGTACTACTATTTTGACAAGTGAATTTTACCCCAGAACAAAATATATGTTTTGATGGACACTATTATACTTTGCCAGCCAGTGCTGAGACACCAGATTCAGAGTATTGCTATTTTGGCAAGTGAATTTTACCCCAGAACAAAATATATGTATTGGCGGATACTATTATTCTTTGCCAGCCAGTGCTGGGACACCAGATTTAGGGTATTGCTATTTTGGCAATGGAATTTCACCCCAGAACAAAATATACCCGGTTACAGAAAGATTTAAGCTAGGCCTGCAACTGCTGGAACACCAGATTCAGAGTATTGCTATTTTAGCAATTGAATTTTACCCCAGAACAAAATATATGTTTTGGCGGACACTATTATACTTTGCCAGCCAGTGCTGGGACACCAGATTCAGGGTATTGCTATTTTGGCAAGTGAATTTTACCCCAGAACAAAATATTTGTTTTGGCGGACACTATTATTCTTTGCCAGCCAGTGCTGGGACACCAGATTTAGGGTATTGCTATTTTGGCAATTTAATTTCACCCCAGAACAAAATATTCCCTGTTACGGACAGATTTAAACTAGGCCTGCAACTGCTGGAACACCAGATTCAGGGTATTGCTTTTTTGGCAATTGAATTTCCCCCCAGAACAAAATATACCCTGTTACAGACAGATTTAAACAAGGCCTGCAAGTGCTGGAACACCAGATTCAGCGTATTGCTATTTTGGCAATTAAATTTTACCCCAGAACAAAATATATGCTTTGGCGGACACTATTATACTTTGCCAGCCAATGCTGGGACACTAGATTCAGGGTATTGCTATTTTGGCAAGTGACTTTTTTCCCCAGAACAAAATATATGTTTTAGTGGACACTACTATACTTTGCCAGCCAGTGCTGGGACTCCAGATTCAGGGTATTGCTATTTTGGCAATAGAATTTCACCCCAGAAAAAAATATATGTTTTGGCGGACAGTATTATACTTTGCCAGCCTGCGCTGGGACACCAGATTAAGGGTATTGCTATTTTGGCAAATTAATTTCACCCCAGAACTAAATATATGTTTTGGCGGACACTATTATACTTTGCCAGCCAGTGCTGGCAAACTAGATTAAGGGTATTGCTATTTTGGCAATTGAATTTCACCGCAGGACAAAATGTACCCTGTTACAGAAAGATTTAAACTAGGCCTGCAACTGCTGGAACACCAGATTCAGGGTATTGCTATTTCGGTAATTGAATTTCACCCCAGAACAAAATAAATGTTTTGGCGGACACTATTATACTTTGCCAGCCAGTGCTGGGACACCAGATTCACGGTATTGCTATTTTGGCAAGTGAATTTTACTTCAGAACAAAATATATGTTTTGGCGGACACTATTACACTTTGCCAGCCAGTGCTGGGACACCAGATTCGGGTATTGCTGTTTTGCCAATTGAATTTTACCCCAGAACAAAATATATGTTTTGGTGGACACTATTATTCTTTGCCAGCCAGTGCTGGGACACCAGATTCAGGGTATTGCTATTTTAGCAATTGAATTTCACCCGAACAAAATATATGTTTTGACGGACACTATTACACTTTGCCAGCCAGTGCTGGGACACCAGATTCAGGGTATTGCTATTTTGGCAATTGAATTTCACCCCAGAACAAAATATATGTTTTGGCGGACACTATTATACTTTGCCAGCCAGTGCTGGGACATCAGATTCAGGGTACTACTATTTTGACAAGTGAATTTTACCCCAGAACAAAATATATGTTTTGATGAACACTATTTTACTTTGCCAGCCAGTGCTGGGACACCAGATTCAAGGTATTGCTATTTTGGCAATTGAATTTCACCCCAGTACAAAATGTACCCTGTTACGGACAGATTTAAACTATTCCTGCAACTGCTGGAACACCAGATTCAGGGTATTGCTATTTCGGCAATTGAATTTCACCCCAGAACAAAATATATGTTTTGGCGGACACTATTATACTTTGCCAGCCAGTGCTGGGACATCAGATTCAGGGTATTGCCATTTTGGCAAGTGACTTTTACCCCAGAACAAAATATATGTTTTGGCAGACACTATTACACTTTGCCAGCCAGTGCTGGAACACCAGATTCAGGGTATTGCTATTTTGGCAATTTAATTTATCCCAGAACAAAATATATCCTGCTACTGACAGATTTAAACTAGGCCTGCAACTGCTGGAACACCAGATTCAGCGTATTGCTATTTTGGCAGTGAATTTCACCACAGCACACAATTTATATTTTTGCCGACACTATTATACTTTGCCATAAAGGGCTGGAAAACCAGATTTAGGGTATTGCTATTTTGGCAATTGAATTTTACCCAAGAACAAATTATATGTTTTGGCAGACACTATTATACTTTGTCAGCCAGTGCTTGGACACCAGAATAAGGGTATTGCTATTTTGGCAATTTAATTTTACCCCAGAACAAAATATATGTTTTGGCGGACACTATTATACTTTGCCAGCCAGTGCTGGGACACCAAATTCAGGGAATTGCTATTTTGGCAATGGAATTTCACCCAATAACAAAATATACCCTGTTACGGACAGATTTAAACTAGGCCTGCAACGGCTGGAACACCAGATTTAGTGTATTGCTATTTTGGCAATTGAATTTCACCACAGAACAAAATATATGTTTTGGCGGATACTATTATACTTTGCCATAAAGGGCTGGGAAACCAGATTAAGAGTGTATTGCTATTTTGGCAATTGAATTTCACCGCAGAACAAAATATATGTTTTGGCGGACACTATTATACTTTGCCATAAAGGGCTGGGAAACCAGATTCAGGGTATTGCTATTTTGGCAATTGAATTTCACCCCACAACAAAATATACCCTGCTACTGACAGATTTAAACTAGGCCTGCAACTGCTGGAACACCAGATTCAGGAGTATTGCTATTTTGGCAATTGAATTTCACCCCAGAACAAAATATACCCGGTTATGGAAAGATTTAAGCTAGGCCTGCAACTGCTGGAACACCAGATTCAGAGTATTGCTATTTTAGCAATTGAATTTCACCCCAGAACAAAATATATGTTTTGGCGGACACTATTATACTTTGCCAGCCAGTGCTGGGACACCAGATTCAGGGTATTGCTATTTTGGCAAGTGAATTTTACCCCAGAACAAAATATTTGTTTTGGCGGACACTATTATTCTTTGCCAGCCAGTGCTGGGACACCAGATTTAGGTTATTGCTATTTTGGCAATGGAATTTCACCCCAGAACAAAATATACCCTGTTAAGGACTGATTTAAACTAGGCCTGCAACTGCTGGAACACCAGATTCAGGGTATTGCTCTTTTGGCAATTGAATTAACCCCCAGAACAAAATATACCCTGTTACAGACAGATTTAAACTAGGCCTGCAAGTGCTGGAACACCAGATTCAGCGTATTGCTATTTTGGCAATTAAATTTTACCCCAGAACAAAATATATGCTTTGGCGGACACTATTATACTTTGTCAGCCAGTGCTGGGACACTAGATTCAGGGTATTGCTATTTTTGCAATTGAATTTCACCCCAGAACAAAATATATGTTTTGGCGGACACTATTATACTTTGCCAGCCCGAGCTGGGACACCAGATTCAGGGTATTGCTATTTTGGCAAGTGAATTTTTTCCCCAGAACAAAATATATGTTTTGGTGGACACTACTATACTTTGCCAGCCAGTGCTGGGACTCCAGATTCAGGGTATTGCTATTTTGGCAATTGAATTTCACCCCAGAACAAAATATACCCTGTGTGAGGCAGTGACAGGCCTCATGGCTGATAGAAGAGAGGAATGACAGGATTATCCATCTCTTTTCCATCAGTGGGCAGGTCTGAGGCAGCAACAGGTGCCACAATCAAGAGAGCATAAAGCTGTCCTCACAGTGAGATGGGTGTGTCCTGTGAGGTACAGAAGCCTGGAGTGGTTCTGTGTGTGGTTTGATCTGGGAGCGCTGAGAGACCACAAGGCTGGGAGTAGCCTGAAGTTTGGGGGGTCCCGCGACGCCTAGGGATAAGGGTCGCATGGTCAGCGTCGGGCGGACGACTGGACCACAATCCCCCAAAAGACACCGGTGAGGTAACAGCCAGGAGGCTGATGGACATTGGGCTGGGAAAGCTGCATGGGTGCCGTGTGTGTGAACAGTGTCTTAGGTGAGTCAGGGACACACTGTGTTAAGTTAGAGCCCAGCCGGGCAGGTGTTTGTTTTGAATTTCATTTATTTATGTTGATGCTGGGACAATAAAGCGATGTTTTGGCCCCTAAAGCTGCGGTGGGCGACTATCTGTATGTGAACGATCCTCGAGACCAGAGCTAACCCCCACATTTGGTGTCGGATGCGGGCAGTCATCCCTGCTGGAAAAAGGCAAAGTGTTGCTAGGGGCAGCGACCTGACAGAAAAGAGCAGGTGCTGCTGAATGTTGCCAAGGAAATTGCTGTGTTGCTGTGCAGTGATTTAAAGGGCCAGAAGCCTGCTTGTTCGCTGGAGCAGGTGCTGCTGGAAAACTGCTGGTGTTACTCTGGACTTATTTTTTCTGTGGTGCAAGCTGTGTTCGTATTTAAAGGGCCAGAAGCACAATAAAAGAAACTGACCTGTGGAAATTTTTGGTCAAAATGGCGACCTGGGTGAAAGATGGTCTGGTTTGGCGGAAAACCGAGGCCACAGAGAAAATAATAGAGCAGCTGGTGCGGGAAACTAATTGCAAGTTGAGGAAGTCAAGTGCTGCACTCAGAGAGGCTGCTCTGAATCGTAGTGGACTGTTCGAGGTAATATGTGCCGTTGCCAAGGGCAACCGTCGGGAAGACAAAGAGGTGGAGAGCGGTGCGTTTCTCAGGAGTGCCTATTTTCCCTGCGACTGTGCACAGAGTCCTAAAGGGTGCGGCTGGAATGTCCGTCTGGAAAAAGACAGGAGACAAGTCCAAGGCGTCTCCCGTGGCAACTACTGCATTGAGGAGAAGGGTGGTGACCGTGCTGGAGATATACCTGGACTACCCTTATCTTCGGGAGTGCTGAGTCAGTGACGACAATCGGTAAGACTGTTCCTGTTGATAATTTTGTGGCAGACCCTGTGACAGTGAGCCGGCGGCAGTTGCTACCTGCCGGGCTGGTGAGTGATAAAGCGCTGCGGCGTGAAGATGTCTCAAAAATGAGTGACTATGGGAAAAATGCTGTGTCTGAACAGGCTGGTAAGCCTGTTGCGGTTGCTCTCTCGCAGGAATCTGCAGGGGAGAAGCTCAAGATGTTGTTTAATGTGCCCGTGACCAAGGCTAGGTTTGGGATGGCGAAAATCAGAGATCCCATGCTAGCCTGGGTAAGAGGTAGAATGATGTCTGTCCGGGACAATTATGTGAATACTGTGGACTATCCGGTGGTCCTCACGGAGGGTGAGACCATGGTGGGAACAGAGACTGATGGACTTGATGTTGCAAATATGCTCATGCATGACGTAATGTGGGGCAATGGAGACACTTCTGTAGGAAGTATTGAAGCTCCTACAGAACCTGTACCTGTCCCTTTAAATGAAGGTGTAAGGCAAAAGCAGATAGAAAGCAATGGTTTAAGTGAAATGACCATTAGAAACAGTGGTGCAGACACGGTGCCAAGTGAAGGTGCAGAGTTTGTTGAAATGTATAATGATAATGTGGTTAATGTGAAGGTTCTGCACATAGAAAACAAGTTACTTGAAGTGCCTAATGATATGTGTGATGATGATATACCTGCTCCTTTAAAGGGTGTGATCAGGAAGAAGCTCCCCCTGTTGGTAAAAATGTGGATGGTATAAAAAGGCTAATTGATGTTGAGAGCTCACAACTGAGGGAAACCACTGTGAAAAATGTGCAAGTACATGGGGCAGTCCTAGAGGGTGTACCACACGTACTAGAAGTGGATATGCAGTCTCCACAGGTTTCTATGGTTAATAAAATGTCCCAGGTGGGGATTAGCTCATCGGTGCCCCTAGAGGACAGGATTGAGAATGACACGAGCGGTATATATAACGCATGTTCTGTGACCGATAGCAACTCAGAGAGAAAGGCTGCCATGCCGAGGTCTTGCCAAACTAAAGTGGTTACTAGTAGCGACCAGGTGACAGTTATATCTGACGAGACAGAGTTCAGTCGGGTGACGTCAGCCTAGTGTCTGAAGCTCATATCCAGTCAGTCTTAGATGACCTGACAGAACAGTACAGCTGCAAACCGGAGGCTGATCTCACTCTCGCCACACGGTCCCTAGATACGATAGAGAAGGGACTAGCTGTCGTCACAGAGTCGCTAAAGATGGCTGCAGAAGGGTCAAAAGGAGACCCGGAAAAGGCGAGTGAATTGAAGGGTCTACCGCCTGGTGTCCTGGGGAAGGGAAAAGACTCCAGAAAGACACAAAAGTCTATAGTAGACCTCGACAATGGGCTTGAAGAGTCCCTGGGTGGAAATCCCACAGAGTGTCTAAGGAAGAATGGTGGTACTCCTAGAACTGCTGTTACACCAGAACAGAGTGAAGAGCCGCTGGAACAGAAGGCCCAAGAGCGGGGCGCTGCTAACAAGCTGGTCCGAAAAAACTAAGAAGACGACCATGGCCCTCTCCTTGGCTAGAGCCCTTGAAAAAGCGCTTAGGAGCGAGATGAATTGGAGAGGCTGAACAAGCAACTCAGAGTAGAGATGGAAGATCTCAGGAGCTCAAAAGATGAAATCTATGAGTTGGAGAGGCCTAAGCGTGCTCCTGCGCAGCAGGGAAGAAAATGAGATACCTGAAGAGGAAGATTCTCTAAAAGATGCCAAGAAGTCAGAGCCCGTTAAGAATGGGTCTGGAGGTGGTGGCGCTGTGGTGCCAGCCGAGGCAGAAGGAAGATGGAAGAGGTATCTGCTGAACCAGATGATGGTGCTGAGGTGGATGCAGAAGCCCAGAGACTCGTGGCAGTGTGTGGCCAGGACCTGGTCATGAAAGACATTCCCTCTGCTGTCAATGCCTTCCAGAAAGCCAGCAGTCTGCTGGGGAAGAAATACGGGGGACCGGCGACCAGTATGAGGGTGCTGTCTACTCCGATGGGCTGGCTCTCCTGAATCCTGCCCGAAAGGAGAACCATATCCTGGGTGAACCTCTTCAGGGATTGCCAGAAGATGCTGAGTCTGAAACGGACTCTGATGTCCCAAGTACCTCCATCCTTAATGAGAAAGAGGAGGAGGAGCTAAGAATGCAAGTATGTAATGCTGTGTCCGTGAAGGATGAAAAGCCTATCAAAGTGACTGAAGACTCCAAAAGAGACTCAAAGGCTGAGGCTGATGAGTTGGAGTGGGAGAAATCCTCGGATGTTCCCAAGACCAAAGATAAGGCTGAAGAAGAGTCGGCCGAAGTGAGGGAACAGTTTAGTCGAGAGTTGCAGCAGTCCAAGAAAGGACATGAGGAACATGTGCTGATGCGAAATGTGGAGAGAGAAAAAAACGAAAAGAGAGAGGCCACTGGTGCGAGCGCATCATCCTCACTCGTGAAAGAGAGTACCGGGTCATGAGATGGGCAAGAAAA
This sequence comes from Bufotes viridis, assembly GCA_033119425.1. Lineage (NCBI taxonomy): Eukaryota > Metazoa > Chordata > Amphibia > Anura > Bufonidae > Bufotes > Bufotes viridis. The sequence continues at coordinate 63,105 of JAKVIS010000350.1, forward strand.
TCCCGTAGGTCTTATTTGCCCCATACTAAACTCATGTGGGTGAGAAACCAAGCACTATTGGCCTGGGTCTGGCAGAATAAGGGGAAGACTGTAGGCCAGGTCGATGCCCTCTCACGAGCATCTTGGTTGGATGCTAGTGTTCACCCCTACGGGGTTGAACAAAGGGGGATATGTGAGGCAGTGACAGGCCTCATGGCTGATAGAAGAGAGGAATGGCAGGATTATCCATCTCTTTCCCATCAGTGGGCAGGTCTGAGGCAGCAACAGGTGCCACAATCAAGAGAGCATAAAGCTGTCCTCACAGTGAGATGGGTGTGTCCTGTGAGGTACAGAAGCCTGGAGTGGTTCTGTGTGTGGTTTGATCTGGGAGCGCTGAGAGACCACAAGGCTGGGAGTAGCCTGAAGTTTGGGGGGTCCCGCGACGCCTAGGGATAAGGATCGCATGGTCAGCGTCGGGCGGACGACTGGACCACAATCCCCCAAAAGACACCGGTGAGGTAACAGCCAGGAGGCTGATGGACATTGGGCTGGGAAAGCCGCATGGGTGCCGTGTGTGTGAACAGTGTCTTAGGTGAGTCAGGGACACACTGTGTTAAGTTAAAGCCCAGCCGGGCAGGTGTTTGTTTTGAATTTCATTTATTTATGTTGATGCTGGGACAATAAAGCGATGTTTTGGCCCCTAAAGCTGCGGTGGACGACTATCTGTATGTGAACGATCCTCGAGACCAGAGCTAACCCCCCACACCTGTTACAGAAAGATTTAAACTAGGCCTGCAACTGCTGGAACACCAGATTCAGCGTATTGCTATTTTGGCAATTAAATTTCACCACAGAACAAAATATATGCTTTGGCGTACACTATTATACTTTGCCAGCCAGTGCTGGGACACCAGATTCAGGGTATTGCTATTTTGGCAATTGAATTTCACCCCAGAACAAAATATATGTTTTGGCGGACACTATTATACTTTGCCAGCCAGTGCTGGGACACCAGATCTAGGGTCTTGCTATTTTGGCAAGTGAATTTGACCACAGAACAAATTATATGTTTTGGGGGACACTATTATACTATGCCAGCCAGTGCTGGGACACCAGATTTAGGGTTTAGCTATTTTGGAAATTTAATTTCACCCCAGAACAAAATATACCCTTTTTCGGAAAGATTTAAACTAGGCCTGCTACTGCTGGAACACCATGTTCAGGGTGTTGTTATTTTTGCAAGTGAATTTTACCCAAGAACAAAATATACCCTGTTACAGACAGATTTAAACTAGGCCTACAACTGCTGAAACACCAGATTCAGCGTATTGCTATTTTGGCAATAAATTTCACCCCAGAACAAAATTTATGCTTTGGCGGACACTATTATACTTTGCCAGCCAGTGCTGGGACACCAGATTCAGGGTATTGCTATTTTGGCAAGTGAATTTGACCACAGAACAAATTATATGTTTTAGGGGACACTATTATACTTTGCCAGCCAGTGCTGGGACACCAGATTCAGGGTATTGCTATTTTGGAAATTTAATTTCACCCCAGAACAAAATATACAATGTTTCAGACACATTTAAACTAGGCCTGCTACTGCTGGAACACCAGATTCAGGGTGTTGCTATTTTGGCAAGTGAATTTTACCCCAGAACAAAACATATGTTTTGGCGGACACTATTATACTTTGCCAGCCAGAGTTGGGACACTTGATTCAGGGTATTGCTATTTTGGCAATTGAATTTCATCCCTTAACAAAATATACCCTGTTACAGACAGATTTAAACTAGGCCTGCAACTGCTGGAACAACAGATTCTGCGTATTGCTATTTTGGCAATTAAATTTCACCCCAGAACAAAATATATGTTTTGGCGGACACTATTATACTTTGCCAGCCAGTGTTGGGACACCAGAATCAGGGTATTGCTATTTTGCCAATTGAATTGCACCCCAGAACAAAATATACCCTGTTACGGACAGATTTAAACTAGGCCTGCAACTGCTGGAACACCAGATTCAGGGTATTGCTATTTTGGCAATTGAATTTCACCCCAGAACAAAATATACCCTGTTACGGACAGATTTAAACTAGGCCTGCATCTGCTGGAACACCAGATTCAGGGTATTGCTATTTTGGCAATTGATTTTCACCACAGAACAAAATATATGTTTTGGCGGACTCTATATACTTTGCCAGCCAGTGCTGGGACACCAGATTCAGGGTATGGCTATTTTGGCAAGTGAATTTTACCCCAGAACAAAATATATGTTTTGGCAGACACTATTATTCTTTGCCAGCCAGTGCTGGGACACCACATTAAGTGTATTGCTATTTTGGCAATGGAATTTCACCCCAGAACAAAATATACCCGGTTACGGAAAGATTTAAGCTAGGCCTGCAACTGCTGGAACACCAGATTCAGAGTATTGCTATTTTAGCAATTGAGTTTCACCCCAGAATAAAATATATGTTTTGGTGGACACTATTATACTTTGCCAGCCAGTGCTGGGACACCAGATTCAGGGTATTGCTATTTTGACAAGTGAATTTTACCCCAGAACAAAATATTTGTTTTGGCGGACACTATTATTCTTTTCCAGCCAGTGCTGGGACACCAGATTTAGGGTATTGCTATTTTGGTAATGGAATTTCACCCCAGAACAAAATATACCCTGTTACGGACTGATTTAAACTAGGCCTGCAACTGCTGGAACACCAGATTCAGGGTATTGCTCTTTTGGCAATTGAATTTCCCCCCAGAACAAAATATACCCTGTTACAGACAGATTTAAACTAGGCCTGCAAGTCCTGGAACACCAGATTCAGCGTATTGCTATTTTTGCAATTAAATTTTACCCCAGAACAAAATATATGCTTTGGCGGACACTATTATACTTTGTCAGCCAGTGCTGGGACACTAGATTCAGGGTATTGCTATTTTTGCAATTGAATTTCACCCCAGAACAAAATATATGTTTTGGTGGACACTATTATACTTTGCCAGCCCGAGCTGGGACACCAGATTCAGGGTATTGCTATTTTGGCAAGTGAATTTTTTCCCCAGAACAAAATATATGTTTTAGTGGACACTACTATACTTTGCCAGCCAGTGCTGGGACTCCAGATTCAGGGTATTGGTATTTTGGCAATTGAATTTCACCACAGAACAAAATATATGCTTTGGCGGACACTATTATACTTTGCCAGCCAGTGCTGGGACACCAGATTCAGGGTATTGCTATTTTGGCAATTGAATTTCACCCCAGAACAAAATATATGTTTTGGCGGACACTATTATACTTTGCCAGCCAGTGCTGGGACACCAGATTTAGGGTATTGCTATTTTGGCAAGTGAATTTGACCACAGAACAAATTATATGTTTTGGGGGACACTATTATACTTTGCCAGCCAGTGCTGGGACACCAGATTTAGGGTATTGCTATTTTGGAAATTTAATTTCACCCCAGAACAAAATATACCCTGTTTCGGAAAGATTTAACCTAGGCCTGCTACTGCTGGAACACCATGTTCAGGGTGTTGTTATTTTTGCAAGTGAATTTTACCCCAAAACAAAATATACCCTGTTACAGACAGATTTAAACTAGGCCTACAACTGCTGGAACACCAGATTCAGCGTATTGCTATTTTGGCAATTAAATTTCACCCCAGAACAAAATATATGCTTTGGCGGACACTATTATACTTTGCCAGCCAGTGCTGGGACACCAGATTCAGGGTATTACTATTTTGGCAAGTGAATTTGACCACAGAACAAATTATATGTTTTGGGGGACACTATTATACTTTGCCAGCCAGTGCTGGGACACCAGATTCAGGGTATTGCTATTTTGGAAATTTAATTTCACCCCAGAACAAAATATACCCTGTTTCAGACACATTTAAACTAGGCCTGCTACTGCTGGAACACCAGATTCAGGGTGTTGCTATTTTGGCAAGTGAATTTTACCACAGAACAAAATATATGTTTTGGCAGACACTATTATACTTTGCCAGCCAGAGTTGGGACACCTGATTCAGGGTATTGCTATTTTGGCAATTGAATTTCACCCCAGAACAAAATATACGCTTTTACAGACAGATTCAAACTAGGCCTGCAACTGATGGAACACCAGATTCAGCGTATTGCTATTTTGGCAAGTGAATTTTACCCCAGAACAAAATATATGTTTTGGCGGAAACTATTATACTTTGCCAGCCAGTGTTGGGACACCAGATTCAGGGTATCGCTATTTTGGCAAGTGAATTTTACCCCAGAACAAAGTATACCCTGTTACGGACAGATTTAAACTAGGCCTGCAACTGCTCTAACACCAGATTCAGGGTATTGCTATTTTGGCAATTGAATTTCACACAAGAACAAAAGATATGCTTTGCCGTACACTATTATACTTTGCCAGCCAGTGCTGGAACACCAGATTCAGGGTATTGCTATTTTTGCAATTAAATTTTACCCCAGAACAAAATATATGCTTTGGCGGACACTATTATACTTTGTCAGCCAGTGCTGGGACACTAGATTCAGGGTATTGCTATTTTTGCAATTGAATTTCACCCCAGAACAAAATATATGTTTTGGTGGACACTATTATACTTTGCCAGCCCGAGCTGGGACACCAGATTCAGGGTATTGCTATTTTGGCAAGTGAATTTTTTCCCCAGAACAAAATATATGTTTTAGTGGACACTACTATACTTTGCCAGCCAGTGCTGGGACTCCAGATTCAGGGTATTGGTATTTTGGCAATTGAATTTCACCCCAGAACAAAATATACCCTGTTACAGAATGATTTAAACTAGGCCTGCAACTGCTGGAACACCAGATTCAGCGTATTGCTATTTTGGCAATTAAATTTCACCACAGAACAAAATATATGCTTTGGCGGACACTATTATACTTTGCCAGCCAGTGCTGGGACACCAGATTCAGGGTATTGCAATTTTGGCAATTGAATTTCACCCCAGAACAAAATATGTGTTTTGGCGGACACTATTATACTTTGCCAGCCAGTGCTGGGACACCAGATTTAGGGTATTGCTATTTTGGCAAGTGAATTTGACCACAGAACAAAATATATATTTTGGCGCACACTACTATACTTTGCCAGCCCGAGCTGGAACACCAGATTCAGGGTATTACTATTTTGGCAAGTTAATTTTACCCTAGAACAAAATATATATTTTGACGGACACTATTATACTTTGCCAGCCAGTGCTGTGACACCAGATTCAGGGTATTGCTATTTTGGAAATTTAATATCACCCCAGAACAAAATATACCCTTTTTCGGACAGATTTAAACTAGTCCTGCTACTGCTGGAACACCAGATTCAGGGTGTTGCTATTTTGGCAAGTGAATTTTACCCCAGAACAAAATATATGTTTTGTCGTACACTATTATACTTTGCCAGCCAGTGTTGGGACACCTGATTCAGGGTATTGCTATTTTGGCAATTGAATTTCACCCCAGAACAAAATATACGCTTTTACAGACAGATTCAAACTAGGCCTGCAACTGATGGAACACCAGATTCAGCGTATTGCTATTTTGGCAAGTGAATTTTACCCCAGAACAAAATATATGTTTTGGCGGAAACTATTATACTTTGCCAGCCAGTGTTGGGACACCAGATTCATGGAATCGCTATTTTGGCAAGTGAATTTTACCCCAGAACAAAGTATACCCTGTTACGGACAGATTTAAACTAGGCCTCCAACTGCTCTAACACCAGATTCAGGGTATTGCTATTTTGGCAATTGAATTTCACCCCAGAACAAAATATATGTTTTGACGGACACTGTTATACTTTCCCAGCCAGTGCAGGAACACCAGATTTAGAGTATTGCTATTTTGGCAAGTGAATTTTACCCCAGAACAAAATATACCCTGTTACGGACAGATTTAAACTAGGCCTGCAACTGCTGTAACACCAGATTCAGGGAATTGCTATTTTGGCAATTGAATTTCACACAAGAACAAAAGATACCCTGTTACGGACATTTTTAAACTAGACCTGCAACTGCTGGAACACCAGATTCAGGGAATTGCTATTTTGGCAATTGAATTTCACCCCACAACAATATATGTTTTGGCGGACACTATTACACTTTGCCAGCCAGTGCTGGGACACCAGATTCAGGGTATTGCTATTTTAGCAATTGACTTTCACCCCAGAACAAAATATACCCTGCTACTGACAGATTTAAACTAGGCCTGCAACTACTGGAACACCAGAATCAGGGTATTGCTATTTTGGCAAGTTAATATTACCCCAGAACAAAATATATGTTTTGGCGGACACTAATATCTTTTTTTAGCCAGTGCTGGGACTCCAGATTCAGGGTATTGCTATTTTGGCAAGTGAATTTTACCCCAGAACAAAATATATGTTTTGGCGGACACTATTATACTTTGCCAGCCAGTGCTGGGACATCAGATTCAGGGTACTACTATTTTGACAAGTGAATTTTACCCCAGAACAAAATATATGTTTTGACGGACACTATTATACTTTGCCAGCCAGTCCTGGGACACCAGATTCATGGTATTGCTATTTTGGCAATTGAATTTCACCCCAGAACAAAATGTACACTGTTAAGGACAAATTTTAAATAGACCTGCAACTGCTGGAACACCAGATTCAGGGTATTGCTATTTTGGCAATTGAATTTCACCCCAGAACAAAATATATGTTTTGGCGGACACTATTATACTTTGCCAGCCAGTGCTGGGACACCAGATTTAGGGTATTGCTATTTTGGCAAGAGAATTTGACCACAGAACAAAATATATATTTTGGCGCACACTACTATACTTTGCCAGCCCGAGCTGGGACACCAGATTCAGGGTATTACTATTTTGGCAAGTGAATTTTACCCTAGAACAAAATATATATTTTGACGGACACTATTATACTTTGCCAGCCAGTGCTGTGACACCAGATTCAGGGTATTGCTATTTTGGAAATTTAATATCACCCCAGAACAAAATATACCCTTTTTCGGACAGATTTAAACTAGTCCTGCTACTGCTGGAACACCAGATTCAGGGTGTTGCTATTTTGGCAAGTGAATTTTACCCCAGAACAAAATATATGTTTTGGCGGACACTATTATACTTTCCCAGCCAGAGTTGGGACACCAGATTCAGGGTATTGCTATTTTGGCAATTGAATTTCACCCCAGAACAAAATATATGTTTTGACGGACACTGTTATACTTTCCCAGCCAGTGCTTGGACACCAGAATCAGGGTATTGCTATTTTGCCAATTGAATTGCTCCCCAGAACAAAATATACCCGGTTACAGAAAGATTTAAGCTAGGCCTGCAACTGCTGGAACAACAGATCCAGAGTATTGCTATTTTAGCAATTGAATTTCACCCCAGAACAAAATATATGTTTTGGCGGACACTATTATACTTTGCCAGCCAGTGCTGGGACACCAGATTCAGGGTATTGCTATTTTGGCAAGTGAATTTTACCCCAGAACAAAATATTTGTTTTGGCGGACACTATTATTCTTTGCCAGCCAGTGCTGGGACACCAGATTTAGGGTATTGCTATTTTGGCAATTGAATTTAACCCCAGAACAAAATATACCCTGTTACGGACTGATTTAAACTAGGCCTGCAACTGCTGGAACACCAGATTCAGGGTATTGCTCTTTTGGCAATTGAATTTCCCCCCAGAACAAAATATACCCTGTTACAGACAGATTTAAACAAGGCCTGCAAGTGCTGGAACACCAGATTCAGCGTATTGCTATTTTGGCAATTAAATTTTACCCCAGAACAAAATATATGCTTTGGCGGACACTATTATACTTTGCCAGCCAGTGCTGGGACACTAGATTCAGGGTATTGCTATTTTGGCAAGTGACTTTTTTCCCCAGAACAAAATATATGTTTTAGTGGACACTACTATACTTTGCCAGCCAGTGCTGGGACTCCAGATTCAGGGTTTTGCTATTTTGGCAATAGAATTTCACCCCAGAAAAAAAAATATATGTTTTGGCGGACACTATTATACTTTGCCAGCCTGCGCTGGGACACCAGATTAAGGGTATTGCTATTTTGGCAATTGAATTTCACCGCAGGACAAAATGTACCCTGTTACAGAAAGATTTAAACTAGGCTTGCAACTGCTGGAACACCAGATTCAGGGTATTGCTATTTCGGTAATTGAATTTCACCCCAGAACAAAATAAATGTTTTGGCGGACACTATTATACTTTGCCAGCCAGTGCTGGGACACCAGTTTCACGGTATTGCTATTTTGGCAAGTGAATTTTACTTCAGAACAAAATATATGTTTTGGCGGACACTATTACACTTTGCCAGCCAGTGCTGGGACACCAGATTCAGGGTATTGCTGTTTTGCCAAGTGAATTTTACCCCAGAACAAAATATATGTTTTGGTGGACACTATTATTCTTTGCCAGCCAGTGCTGGGACACCAGATTCAGGGTATTGCTATTTTGGCAATTGAATTTAACTGCCGAACAAATTATATGTTTTGGCGGACACTATTATACTTTGCCAGCAAGGGCTGGGAAACCAGATTCAGGGTATTGCTATTTTGGCAATTGAATTTCACCCCAGAACAAAATATATGCTTTGGCGGACACTATTATACTTTGCCAGCCAGTGCTGGGACACTAGATTCAGGGTATTGCTATTTTGGCAAGTGAATTTTTTCCCCAGAACAAAATATATGTTTTAGTGGAAACTACTATACTTTGCCAGCCAGTGCTGGGACTCCAGATTCAGGGTATTGCTATTTTGGCAATTGAATTTAACCGCCGAACAAAATATATGTTTTGGCGGACACTATTATACTTTGCCAGCAAGGGCTGGGAAACCAGATTCAGGGTATTGCTATGTTGGCAATTGAATTTCACCCCAGAACAAAATGTACCCTGCTGCTGACAGATTTAAACTAGGCCTGCAACTGCTGGAACACCAGGTTCAGCGTATTGCTATTTCGGCAATTGAATTTCACCCCAGAACAAAATATATGTTTTGGCGGACACTATTATACTTTGCCAGCCAGTGCTGGGACACCAGAATCAGGGTATTGCTATTTTGGCAATTGAATTTCACCCCAGAATAAAATATATATTTTAGCGGACACTATTATACTTTGACAGCCAGTGCTGGGACACCAGATTCAGGGTATTGCTATTTTGGCAAGTAAATTTTACCCCAGAACAAAATACATGTTTTGGCGAACACTATTACACTTTGCCAGCCAGTGCTGGAACACCAGATTCAGTGTATTGCTATTTTAGCAATTGAATTTCACCCCAGAACAAAATATATGTTTTGCGGACACTATTATACTTTGCCAGCCAGTGCTGGGACATCAGATTCAGGGTACTACTATTTTGACAAGTGAATTTTACCCAAGAACAAAATATATGTTTTGATGAACACTATTATACTTTGCCAGCCAGTGCTGGGACACCAGATTCAAGGTATTGCTATTTTGGCAATTGAATTTCACCCCAGTACAAAATGTACCCTGTTACGGCGGACAGATTTAAACTATGCCTGCAACTGCTGGAACACCAGATTCAGGGTATTGCTATTTCGGCAATTGAATTTCACCCCAAAACAAAATATATGTTTTGGCGGACACTATTATACTTTGCCAGCCAGTGCTGGGACACCAGATTCAGGGTATTGCCATTTTGGCAAGTGACTTTTACCCCAGAACAAAATATATGTTTTGGCGGACACTATTACACTTTGCCAGCCAGTGCTGGAACACCAGATTCAGGGTATTGCTATTTTGGCAATTTAATTTTTTCCCAGAACAAAATATATCCTGCTACTGACAGATTTAAACTAGGCCTGCAACTGCTGGAACACCAGATTCAGGTTATTGCTATTTTGGCAATTGAATTTCACCGCAGCACACAATATATATTTTTGCGGACACTATTATACTTTACCAGACACTATTACACTTTGCCAGCCAGTGCTGGAACACCAGATTCAGGGTATTGCTATTTTGGCAATTTAATTTTTTCCCAGAACAAAATATATCCTGCTACTGACAGATTTAAACTATGCCAGCAACTGCTGGAACACCAGATTCAGGGTATTGCTATTTTGGCAATTGAATTTCACCCCAGAACAAAATATATGTTTTGGCGGACACTATTATACTTTGCCAGCCAGTGCTGGGACACCAAATTCAGGGTATTGCTATTTTGGAAATGGAATTTCACCCAATAACAAAATATACCCTGTTACGGACAGATTTAAACTAGGCCTGCAACGGCTGGAACACCAGATTTAGGGTATTGCTCTTTTGGCAATTGAATTTCACCGCAGAACAAAATATATGTTTTGGCGGACACTATTATACTTTGCCATAAAGGGCTGCGAAACCAGATTTAGGGTATTGCTATTTTGGCAATTGAATTTCACCCCAGAACAAAATATACCCTGCTTCTGACAGATTTAAACTAGGCCTGCAACTGCTGGAACACCAGATTCAAAGTATTGCTATTTTGGCAATTGAATTTTACACCAGAACAAAATATATGTTTTGGCAGACACTATTATACTTTCTCAGCCAGTGCTGGGACTCCAGATCCAGGGTACTACTATTTTGACAAGTGAATTTTACCCCAGAACAAAATATATGTTTTGACGGACACTATTACACTTTGCCAGCCAGTGCTGGGACACCAGATTCAGGGTATTGCTATTTTGGCAATTGAATTTCACCCCAGAACAAAATATATGTTTTGGCGGACACTATTATACTTTGCCAGCCAGTGCTGGGACATCAGATTCAGGGTACTACTATTTTGACAAGTGAATTTTACCCCAGAACAAAATATATGTTTTGATGAACACTATTATACTTTGCCAGCCAGTGCTGGGACACCAGATTCAACGTATTGCTATTTTGGCAATTGAATTTCACCCCAGAACAAAATGTACCCTGTTACGGACAGATATAAACTATGCCTGCAACTGCTGGAACACCAGATTCAGGGTATTGCTATTTCGGCAATTGAATTTCACCCCAGAACAAAATATATGTTTTGGCGGACACTATTATACTTTGCCAGCCAGTGCTGGGACACCAGATTCAGGGTATTGCCATTTTGGCAAGTGACTTTTACCCCAGAACAAAATATATGTTTTGGCGGACACTATTACACTTTGCCAGCCACTGCTGGGACACCAGATTCAGGGTATTGCTATTTTGGCAATTGAATTTCACCCCAGAACAAAATATACCCTGCTACTGACAGATTTAAACTAGGCCTGCAACTGCTGGAACACCAGATTCAGGGTATTGCTATTTTGGCAATTTAATTTTATCCCAGAACAAAATATATCCTGCTACTGACAGATTTAAACTAGGCCTGCAACTGCTGGAACACCAGATTCAGGTTATTGCTATTTTAGCAATTGAATTTCACCGCAGCACACAATATATATTTTTGCGTACACTATTATACTTTACCAGTCAGGGCTGGGAAACCAGATTCAGGGTATTGCAATTTTGGCAAGTGAATATTACCCCAGAAAAAAAATATATGTTTTGGCGGACACTAATATCCTTTTTCAGCCAGTGCTGGGACTCCAGATTCAGGGTATTGCTATTTTGGCAATTGAATTTCACCCCAGAACAAAATATATGTTTTGGCGGACACAATTATACTTTACCAGCGAGGGCTGGGAAACCAGATTCAGGGTATTGCTATTTTGGCTAGTGAATTTTACCCAAGAACAAATTATATGTTTTGGCAGACACTATTATACTTTGTCAGCCAGTGCTTGGACACCAGAATAAGGGTATTGCTATTTTGGCAATTGAATTTCACCCCAGAACAAAATGTACACTGTTATGGACAAATTTTAACTAGACCTGCATCTGCTGGAACACCAGATTCAGGGTATTGCTATTTTGGCAATTGAATTTCACCCCAGAACAAAATATATGTTTTGGCGGACACTATTATACTTTGCCAGCCAGTGCTTGGACACCAGAATCAGGGTATTGCTATTTTGCCAATTGAATTGCTCCCCAGAACAAAATATACCAGGTTACAGAAAGATTTAAGCTAGGCCTGCAACTGCTGGAACACCAGATTCAGAGTATTGCTATTTTAGCAATTGAATTTCACCCCAGAACAAAATATATGTTTTGGCGGACACTATTATACTTTGCCAGCCAGTGCTGGGACACCAGATTCAGGGTATTGCTATTTTGGCAAGTGAATTTTACCCCAGAACAAAATATTTGTTTTGGCGGACACTATTATTCTTTGCCAGCCAGTGCTGGGACACCAGATTTAGGGTATTGCTATTTTGGCAATTGAATTTCACCCCAGAACAAAATATACCCTGTTACGGACTGATTTAAACTAGGCCTGCAACTGCTGGAACACCAGATTCAGGGTATTGCTCTTTTGGCAATTGAATTTCCCCCCAGAACAAAATATACCCTGTTACAGACAGATTTAAACAAGGCCTGCAAGTGCTGGAACACCAGATTCAGCGTATTGCTATTTTGGCAATTAAATTTTACCCCAGAACAAAATATATGCTTTGGCGAATACTTTTATACTTTGCCAGCCAGTGCTGGGACACTAGATTCAGGGTATTGCTATTTTGGCAAGTGACTTTTTTCCCCAGAACAAAATATATGTTTTAGTGGACACTACTATACTTTGCCAGCCAGTGCTGGGACTCCAGATTCAGGGTTTTGCTATTTTGGCAATAGAATTTCACCCCAGAAAAAAATATATGTTTTGGCGGACACTATTATACTTTGCCAGCCTGCGCTGGGACACCAGATTAAGGGTATTGCTATTTTGGCAAATTAATTTCATCCCAGAACTAAATATATGTTTTGGCGGACACTATTATACTTTGCCAGCCAGTGCTGGCAAACTAGATTAAGGATATTGCTATTTTGGCAATTGAATTTCACCGCAGGACAAAATGTACCCTGTTACAGAAAGATTTAAACTAGGCTTGCAACTGCTGGAACACCAGATTCAGGGTATTGCTATTTCGGTAATTGAATTTCACCCCAGAACAAAATAAATGTTTTGGCGGACACTATTATACTTTGCCAGCCAGTGCTGGGACACCAGATTCACGGTATTGCTATTTTGGCAAGTGAATTTTACTTCAGATCAAAATATATGTTTTGGCGGACACTATTACACTTTGCCAGCCAGTGCTGGGACACCAGATTCAGGGTATTGCTGTTTTGCCAAGTGAATTTTACCCCAGAACAAAATATATGTTTTTGTGGACACTATTATTCTTTGCCAGCCAGTGCTGGGACACTAGATTCAGGGTATTGCTATTTTGGCAAGTGAATTTTTTCCCCAGAACAAAATATATGTTTTAGTGGAAACTACTATACTTTGCCAGCCAGTGCTGGGACTCCAGATTCAGGGTATTGCTATTTTGGCAATTGAATTTAACCGCCGAACAAAATATATGTTTTGGCGGACACTATTATACTTTGCCAGCAAGGGCTGGGAAACCAGATTCAGGGTATTGCTATTTTGGCAATTGAATTTCACCCCAGAACAATATATACCCTGCTGCTGACAGATTTAAACTAGGCCTGAAACTGCTGGAACACCAGATTCAGCGTATTGTTATTTTGGCAATTGAATTTCACCCCAGAACAAAATATATGTTTTGGCGGACACTATTACACTTTGCCAGCCTGCGCTGGGACACCAGATTAAGGGTATTGCTATTTTGGCAAATTAGTTTCACCCCAGAACTAAATATATGTTTTGGCGGACACTATTATACTTTGCAAGCCAGTGCTGGGACACCAAATTCATGGTATTGCTATGTTGGCAATTGAATTTCACCCCAGAACAAAATGTACCCTGCTGCTGACAGATTTAAACTAGGCCTGCAACTGCTGGAACACCAGGTTCAGCGTATTGCTATTTTGGCAATTGAATTTCACCCCAGAACAAAATATATGTTTTGGCGGACACTATTATACTTTGCCAGCCAGTGCTGGGACACCAGAATCAGGGTATTGCTATTTTGGCAATTGAATTTCACCCCAGAATAAAATATATATTTTAGCGGACACTATTATACTTTGACAGCCAGTGCTGGGACACCAGATTCAGGGTATTGCTATTTTGGCAAGTAAATTTTACCCCAGAACAAAATACATGTTTTGGCGAACACTATTACACTTTGCCAGCCAGTGCTGGAACACCAGATTCAGTGTATTGCTATTTTAGCAATTGAATTTCACCCCAGAACAAAATATATGTTTTGATGAACACTATTATACTTTGCCAGCCAGTGCTGGGACACCAGATTCAAGGTATTGCTATTTTGGCAATTGAATTTCACCCCAGAACAAAATGTACCCTGTTATGGACAGATTTAAACTATGCCTGAAACTGCTGGAACACCAGATTCAGGGTATTGCTATTTCGGCAATTGAATTTCACCCCAAAACAAAATATATGTTTTGGCGGACACTATTACACTTTGCCAGCCAGTGCTGGAACACCAGATTCAGGGTATTGCTATTTTGGCAATTGAATTTCACCGCAGCACACAATATATATTTTTGCGGACACTATTATACTTTACCAGTCAGGGCTGGGAAACCAGATTCAGGGTATTGCTATTTTGGCAAGTGAATTTTACCCAAGAACAAAATATATGTTTTGGCAGACACTATTATACTTTGTCAGCCAGTGCTTGGACAACAGAATAAGGGTATTGCTATTTTGGAAATTGAATTTTACCCCAGAACAAAATATATGTTTTGGCGGACACTATTATACTTTGCCAGCCAGTGCTGGGACATCAGATTCAGGGTACTACTATTTTGACAAGTGAATTTTACTCCAGAAAAAAAGATATGTTTTGACGGATACTATTATACTTTGCCAGCCAGTGCTGGGACACCAGATTCATGGTATTGCTATTTTGGCAATTGAATTTCACCCCAGAACAAAATATACCCTGTTACGGACAGATTTAAACTATGCCAGCAACTGCTGGAACACCAGATTCAGGGTATTGCTATTTTGGCAATTGAATTTTACCCCAGAACAAAATATATGTTTTGGCAGACACTATTATACTTTGCCAGCCAGTGCTGGGACACCAAATTCAGGGTATTGCTATTTTGGAAATGGAATTTCACCCAATAACAAAATATACCCTGTTACGGACAGATTTAAACTAGGCCTGCAACGGCTGGAACACCAGATTTAGGTATTGCTCTTTGGCAATTGAATTTCACCGCAGAACAAAATATATGTTTTGGCGGACACTATTATACTTTGCCAGCAAGTGCTGGGAAACCAGATTTAGGATATTGCTATTTTGGCAATTGAATTTCACCCCAGAACAAAATATACCCTGCTTCTGACAGATTTAAACTAGGCCTGCAACTGCTGGAACACCAGATT
Organism: Bufotes viridis; assembly: GCA_033119425.1. Taxonomy (NCBI): domain Eukaryota; kingdom Metazoa; phylum Chordata; class Amphibia; order Anura; family Bufonidae; genus Bufotes; species Bufotes viridis. Next base: position 78,570 of record JAKVIS010000350.1, read on the forward strand.
CAAGGTATTGCTATTTTGGCAATTGAATTTTACCCCAGAACAAAATATATGTTTTGGCAGACACTATTATACTTTCTCAGCCAGTGCTGGGACTCCAGATCCAGGGTACTACTATTTTGACAAGTGAATTTTACCCCAGAACAAAATATATGTTTTGACCGACACTATTACACTTTGCCAGCCAGTGCTGGGACACCAGATTCAGGGTATTGCTATTTTGGCAATTGAATTTCACCCCAGAACAAAATATATGTTTTGGCGGACACTATTATACTTTGCCAGCCAGTGCTGGGACATCAGATTCAGGGTACTACTATTTTGACAAGTGAATTTTACCCCAGAACAAAATATATGTTTTGATGAACACTATTATACTTTGCCAGCCAGTGCTGGGACACCAGATTCAAGGTATTGCTATTTTGGCAATTGAATTTCACCCCAGAACAAAATGTACCCTGTTACGGACAGATATAAACTATGCCTGCAACTGCTGGAACACCAGATTCAGGGTATTGCTATTTCGGCAATTGAATTTCACCCCAGAACAAAATATATGTTTTGGCGGACACTATTATACTTTGCCAGCCCGTGCTGGGACACCAGATTCAGGGTATTGCTATTTTAGCAATTGAATTTCCCCACAGAACAAAATATACCCTGTTAAGGACAGATTTAAGCTAGACCTGCAACTGCTGGAACACCAGATACAGGGTATTGCTATTTTGGCAATTGAATTTCACCCCAGAACAAAATATATATTTTTGCGGACACTATTATACTTTACCAGCCAGGGCTGGGAAACCAGATTCAGGGTATTGCTATTTTGGCAAGTGAATTTTACCCCAGAACAAAATATATGTTTTGGCGGACACTATTATACTTTGCCAGCCAGTGCTGGGACACCAGATTCATGGTATTGCTATTTTGGCAATTGAATTTCACCCCAGAACAAAATATACCCTGTTACGGACAGATTTAAACTATGCCAGCAACTGCTGGAACACCAGATTCAGGGTATTGCTATTTTGGCAATTGAATTTCACCCCAGAACAAAATATATGTTTTGGCGGACACTATTATACTTTGCCAGCCAGTGCTGGGACACCAGATTCAGGGTATTGCTATTTTGGAAATGGAATTTCACCCAATAACAAAATATACCCTGTTACGGACAGATTTAAACTAGGCCTGCAACGGCTGGAACACCAGATTTAGGGTATTGCTATTTTGGCAATTGAATTTCACCGCAGAACAAAATATATGTTTTGGCGGACACTATTATACTTTGCCATAAAGGGCTGGGAAACCAGATTTATGGATATTGCTATTTTGGCAATTGAATTTCACCCCAGAACAAAATATACCCTGCTTCTGACAGATTTAAACTAGGCCTGCAACTGCTGGAACACCAGATTCAGAGTATTGCTATTTTGGCAATTGAATTTTACCCCAGAACAAAATATATGTTTTGGCAGACACTATTATACTTTCTCAGCCAGTGCTGGGACTCCAGATCCAGGGTACTACTATTTTGACAAGTGAATTTTACCCCAGAACAAAATATATGTTTTGACCGACACTATTACACTTTGCCAGCCAGTGCTGGGACACCAGATTCAGGGTATTGCTATTTTGGCAATTGAATTTCACCCCAGAACAAAATATATGTTTTGGCGGACACTATTATACTTTGCCAGCCAGTGCTGGGACATCAGATTCAGGGTACTACTATTTTGACAAGTGAATTTTACCCCAGAACAAAATATATGTTTTGATGAACACTATTATACTTTGCCAGCCAGTGCTGGGACACCAGATTCAAGGTATTGCTATTTTGGCAATTGAATTTCACCCCAGAACAAAATGTACCCTGTTACGGACAGATATAAACTATGCCTGCAACTGCTGGAACACCAGATTAAGGGTATTGCTATTTCGGCAATTGAATTTCACCCCAGAACAAAATATATGTTTTGGCGGACACTATTATACTTTGCCAGCCAGTGCTGGGACACCAGATTCAGGGTATTGCCATTTTGGCAAGTGACTTTTACCCCAGAACAAAATATATGTTTTGGCGGACACTATTACACTTTGCCAGCCACTGCTGGGACACCAGATTCAGGGTATTGCTATTTTGGCAATTGAATTTCACCCCAGAACAAAATATACCCTGCTACTGACAGATTTAAACTAGGCCTGCAACTGCTGGAACACCAGATTCAGGGTATTGCTATTTTGGCAATTTAATTTTATCCCAGAACAAAATATATCCTGCTACTGACAGATTTAAACTAGGCCTGCAACTGCTGGAACACCAGATTCAGGTTATTGCTATTTTAGCAATTGAATTTCACCGCAGCACACAATATATATTTTTGCGTACACTATTATACTTTACCAGTCAGGGCTGGAAAACCAGATTCAGGGTATTGCTATTTTGGCAAGTGAATATTACCCCAGAACAAAATATATGTTTTGGCGGACACTAATATCCTTTTTCAGCCAGTGCTGGGACTCCAGATTCAGGGTATTGCTATTTTGGCAATTGAATTTCACCCCAGAACAAAATATATGTTTTGGCGGACACAATTATACTTTGCCAGCCAGTGCTGGGACACCAGATTCAGGGTATTGCTATTTTGGCAATTGAATTTCACCCCAGAACAAAATATATATTTCTGCGGACACTATTATACTTTACCAGCGAGGGCTGGGAAACCAGATTCAGGGTATTGCTATTTTGGCTAGTGAATTTTACCCAAGAACAAAATATATGTTTTGGCAGACACTATTATACTTTGTCAGCCAGTGCTTGGACACCAGAATAAGGGTATTGCTATTTTGGCAATTGAATTTTACCCCAGAACAAAATATATGTTTTGGCGGACACTATTATACTTTGCCAGCCAGTGCTGGGACATCAGATTCAGGGTACTACTATTTTGACAAGTGAATTTTACCCCAGAACAAAATATATGTTTTGATGAACACTATTATACTTTGCCAGCCAGTGCTGGGACACCAGATTCAGGGTATTGCTATTTTGGCAATTGAATTTCACCCCAGAACAAAATGTATGTCTGTTACGGACAGATTTAAACTATGCCTGCAACTGCTGGAACACCAGATTCAGGGTATTGCTATTTCGGCAATTGAATTTCACCCCAGAACAAAATATATGTTTTGGCGGACACTATTATACTTTGCCAGCCAGTGCTGGGACACCAGATTCAGGGTATTGCTATTTTGGCAGCTGAATTTCACCCCAGAACAAAATATATGTTTTGGCGGACACTATGAATCTTTGCCAGCCAGTGCTGGGACACCGAGATTCAGGGTATTGCTATTTTGGCAATTGAATTTCACCCCAGAACAAAATATATGTTTT
>JAKVIS010000351.1:0-81732 GCA_033119425.1 Bufotes viridis
ACAGGTGCTAAGTTCATTCAGTGCTAGCAAAGAACTTTGATTGAAAAGGCAGGTGCATTCTCATTATGCCAACTCCAAAAATGCATAAAAGGTATGGTATCTCATGAGAGGTGGTGAGTTGCAGACGCTATACTGATCTGCACTAGTGTTGAGCTCGAATATTCTAATCACAAATTTGTATTGGTAATTATTGTCACTTTGAGAATTTGCAAAGATCTAGAATATAGAGCTATATCTTTGGTAATCAAAAACAATCTGGGCTTTTTTTCATCCTTTTTATGCTATCTTTCATCCATACCATTTATTTTTTAATAGTTATTATTTTACCCATCATTAATAAACCCATATTAAAGATGTTTTTTTTTACTTTTCACAAATAAAATATTTTTTAGATTTTTTTACGGATTCTAAAATATTTTTAAATAGATTATTATATTTAACAGACAATCACAGAGAGGCTATATACCAAAAAACAGAAATGTACAAGTCAACAACCAATCCACAAGACAGCTACAGTCAGCAAACCTTACAATAACCACACCTCAGTTAAACCTCATTGGATATGCTATTGCCAGGACTAGCTCTCATCTGATTGATAGCCAGAAAGTATGAAAATTGCTTAATTAATACTGATGGCTTGAGGGGAGCTGCACTCCAAGATCATTATCATTAGGTGATAAATATGTTAATTTATTTATGCCAGCTAACTCTTCTCTCACTGCATAGCTTGGCTGCATAAACATTTTCAGCTTTCTAATTGTCCTAATATTATATCAAATTTCCTTCTATACTGTTTTGTCAGGTAAACTCATTTGCATAAACATGAATATGGGAAATAATAGGCATGTACTTTTTCAGCCTAAAAAAGCAGACTCTGCTAGTTTGCATCTCCTTCTCATATTCAAGTTTATGCAAATTAGTTTATAACACAACAGTATAGAAATGTTATAGAATATAATATTAGGACAATTAGAAAACGGAAAAATTTTATGCAGCCCTCCTAAACAGTGAGAAAAGAGTTAGCTGGCATCCAAAAAGACATGTACAATTTTTGTCACCCTAATGATAATGATCTAGGAGCACAGGTCCCCCGAAGCCATCCAATTTAAATCAAGCAATTTTGAGGCTTATTGCCTTTAGTCATATGAGAGCAGGGTTTGAGTACTTCATTGTGCTTCAGGCTGCTATTGTAAGGTCTGCTAACTGTACTTGTCCCATGGATAGTTTACTGGCTTGCACATACTTAGTTTATGAGTACTTTTGATTATAGCTGCATTGAAATACTGGGTTGGTATCTGCTTTTGGATTCCTGGAGCAGGTAGGGCAGTTGCACAGGTGCTAAGTTCATTCAGTGCTAGCAAAGAACTTTGATTGGAAAGGCAGGTGCATTCTCATTATGCCAACTCCAAAAATGCATAAAAGGTATGGTATCTCATGAGAGGTGGTGAGTTGCAGACGCTATACTGATCTGCACTAGTGTTGAGCTCGAATATTCTAATCACAAATTTGTATTGGTAATTATTGTCACTTTGAGAATTTGCAAAGATCTAGAATATAGAGCTATATCTTTGGCAATCAAAAACAATCTGGGCTTTTTTCATCCTTTTATGCTATCTTTCATCCATACCATTTATTTTTTAATAGTTATTATTTTACCCATCATTAATAAACCCATATTAAAGATGTTTTTTTTTTCACTTTTCACAAATAAAAAATTTTTAGATTTTTTTACGGATTCTAAAATATTTTTTAAATAGATTATTATATTTAACAGACAATCACAGAGAGGCTATATACCAAAAACAGAAATGTACAAGTCAACAACCAATCCACAAGACAGCTACAGTCAGCAAACCTTACAATAACAGGCTGTTGCACTGTGAAACACCTAGCAATAACCACACCTCAGTTAAACCTCATTGGATATGCTATTGCCAGGACTAGCTCTCATCTGATTCATAGCCAGAAAGTATGAAAATTGCTTAATTAATACTGGATGGCTTGAAGGGAGCTGCACCCCAAGATCATTATCATTAGGTGATAAATATGTTAATTTATTTATGCCAGCTAACTCTTCTCTCACTGCATAGCTTGGCTGCATAAACATTTTCAGCTTTCTAATTGTCCTAATATTATATCAAATTTCCTTTCTATACTGTTTTGTCAGGTAAACTCATTTGCATAAACATGAATATGGGAAATAATAGGCATGTACTTTTTCAGCCTAAAAAAGCAGACTCTGCTAGTTTGCATCTCCTTCTCATATTCAAGTTTATGCAAATTAGTTTATAACACAACAGTATAGAAATGTTATAGAATATAATATTAGGACAATTAGAAAACGGAAAAATTTTATGCAGCCCTCCTAAACAGTGAGAAAAGAGTTAGCTGGCATCCAAAAAGACATGTACAATTTTTGTCACCCTAATGATAATGATCTAGGAGCACAGGTCCCCCGAAGCCATCCAATTTAAATCAAGCAATTTTGAGGCTTATTGCCTTTAGTCATATGAGAGCAGGGTTTGAGTACTTCATTGTGCTTCAGGCTGCTATTGTAAGGTCTGCTAACTGTACTTGTCCCATGGATAGTTTACTGGCTTGCACATACTTAGTTTATGAGTACTTTGATTATAGCTGCATTGAAATACTGGGTTGGTATCTGCTTTTGGATTCCTGGAGCAGGTAGGGCAGTTGCACAGGTGCTAAGTTCATTCAGTGCTAGCAAAGAACTTTGATTGGAAAGGCAGGTGCATTCTCATTATGCCAACTCCAAAAATGCATAAAAGGTATGGTATCTCATGAGAGGTGGTGAGTTGCAGACGCTATACTGATCTGCACTAGTGTTGAGCTCGAATATTCTAATCACAAATTTGTATTGGTAATTATTGTCACTTTGAGAATTTGCAAAGATCTAGAATATAGAGCTATATCTTTGGCAATCAAAAACAATCTGGGCTTTTTTCATCCTTTTATGCTATCTTCATCCATACCATTTATTTTTTAATAGTTATTATTTTACCCATCATTAATAAACCCATATTAAAGATGTTTTTTTTTTTCACTTTTCACAAATAAAAAATTTTTAGATTTTTTTACGGATTCTAAAATATTTTTTAAATAGATTATTATATTTAACAGACAATCACAGAGAGGCTATATACCAAAAACAGAAATGTACAAGTCAACAACCAATCCACAAGACAGCTACAGTCAGCAAACCTTACAATAACAGGCTGTTGCACTGTGAAACACCTAGCAATAACCACACCTCAGTTAAACCTCATTGGATATGCTATTGCCAGGACTAGCTCTCATCTGATTCATAGCCAGAAAGTATGAAAATTGCTTAATTAATACTGATGGCTTGAAGGGAGCTGCACCTCAAGATCATTATCATTAGGGTGATAAATATGTTAATTTATTTATGCCAGCTAACTCTTCTCTCACTGCATAGCTTGGCTGCATAAACATTTTCAGCTTTCTAATTGTCCTAATATTATATCAAATTTCCTTTCTATACTGTTTTGTCAGGTAAACTCATTTGCATAAACATGAATATGGGAAATAATAGGCATGTACTTTTTCAGCCTAAAAAAGCAGACTCTGCTAGTTTGCATCTCCTTCTCATATTCAAGTTTATGCAAATTAGTTTATAACACAACAGTATAGAAATGTTATAGAATATAATATTAGGACAATTAGAAAACGGAAAATTTTATGCAGCCCTCCTAAACAGTGAGAAAAGAGTTAGCTGGCATCCAAAAAGACATGTACAATTTTTGTCACCCTAATGATAATGATCTAGGAGCACAGGTCCCCCGAAGCCATCCAATTTAAATCAAGCAATTTTGAGGCTTATTGCCTTTAGTCATATGAGAGCAGGGTTTGAGTACTTCATTGTGCTTCAGGCTGCTATTGTAAGGTCTGCTAACTGTACTTGTCCCATGGATAGTTTACTGGCTTGCACATACTTAGTTTATGAGTACTTTTGATTATAGCTGCATTGAAATACTGGGTTGGTATCTGCTTTTGGATTCCTGGAGCAGGTAGGGCAGTTGCACAGGTGCTAAGTTCATTCAGTGCTAGCAAAGAACTTTGATTGGAAAGGCAGGTGCATTCTCATTATGCCAACTCCAAAAATGCATAAAAGGTATGGTATCTCATGAGAGGTGGTGAGTTGCAGACGCTATACTGATCTGCACTAGTGTTGAGCTCGAATATTCTAATCACAAATTTGTATTGGTAATTATTGTCACTTTGAGAATTTGCAAAGATCTAGAATATAGAGCTATATCTTTGGTAATCAAAAAACAATCTGGGCTTTTTTTCATCCTTTTTATGCTATCTTTCATCCATACCATTTATTTTTTAATAGTTATTATTTTACCCATCATTAATAAACCCATATTAAAGATGTTTTTTTTTTTACTTTTCACAAATAAAAAATTTTTAGATTTTTTTACGGATTCTAAAATATTTTTTAAATAGATTATTATATTTAACAGACAATCACAGAGAGGCTATATACCAAAAAACAGAAATGTACAAGTCAACAACCAATCCACAAGACAGCTACAGTCAGCAAACCTTACAATAACCACACCTCAGTTAAACCTCATTGGATATGCTATTGCCAGGACTAGCTCTCGTCTGATTGATAGCCAGAAAGTATGAAAATTGCTTAATTAATACTGGATGGCTTGAGGGGAGCTGCACCCCAAGATCATTATCATTAGGGTGATAAATATGTTAATTTATTTATGCCAGCTAACTCTTCTCTCACTGCATAGCTTGGCTGCATAAACATTTTCAGCTTTCTAATTGTCCTAATATTATATCAAATTTCCTTTCTATACTGTTTTGTCAGGTAAACTCATTTGCATAAACATGAATATGGGAAATAATAGGCATGTACTTTTTCAGCCTAAAAAAAAGCAGACTGCTAGTTTGCATCTCCTTCTCATATTCAAGTTTATGCAAATTAGTTTATAACACAACAGTATAGAAATGTTATAGAATATAATATTAGGACAATTAGAAAACGGAAAAATTTTATGCAGCCCTCCTAAACAGTGAGAAAAGAGTTAGCTGGCATCCAAAAAGACATGTACAATTTTTGTCACCCTAATGATAATGATCTAGGAGCACAGGTCCCCCCGAAGCCATCCAATTTAAATCAAGCAATTTTGAGGCTTATTGCCTTTAGTCATATGAGAGCAGGGTTTGAGTACTTCATTGTGCTTCAGGCTGCTATTGTAAGGTCTGCTAACTGTACTTGTCCCATGGATAGTTTACTGGCTTGCACATACTTAGTTTATGAGTACTTTTGATTATAGCTGCATTAAAATACTGGGTTGTTATCTGCTTTTGGATTCTTGGAGCAGGTAGGGCAGTTGCACAGGTGCTAAGTTCATTCAGTGCTAGCAAAGAACTTTGATTGGAAAGGCAGGTGCATTCTCATTATGCCAACTCCAAAAATGCATAAAAGGTATGGTATCTCATGAGAGGTGGTGAGTTGCAGATGCTATACTGATCTGCACTGGTGTTGAGCTCGAATATTCTAATCACAAATTTGTATTGGTAATTATTGTCACTTTGAGAATTTGCAAAGATCTAGAATATAGAGCTATATCTTTGGTAATCAAAAAACAATCTGGGCTTTTTTTCATCCTTTTTATGCTATCTTTCATCCATACCATTTATTTTTTTAATAGTTATTATTTTACCCATCATTAATAAACCTATATTAAAGATGTTTTTTTTTTTTACTTTTCACAAATAAAAAAATTTTTAGATTTTTTTTACGGATTCTAAAATATTTTTTAAATAGATTATTATATTTAACAGACAATCACAGAAATGTACAAGTCAACAACCAATCCACAAGACAGCTACAGTCAGCAAACCTTACAATAACAGGCTGTTGCACTGTGAAACACCTAGCAATAACCACACCTCAGTTAAACCTCATTGGATATGCTATTGCCAGGACTAGCTCTCATCTGATTCATAGCCAGAAAGTATGAAAATTGCTTAATTAATACTGGATGGCTTGAAGGGAGCTGCACCCCAAGATCATTATCATTAGGGTGATAAATATGTTAATTTATTTATGCCAGCTAACTCTTCTCTCACTGCATAGCTTGGCTGCATAAACATTTTCAGCTTTCTAATTGTCCTAATATTATATCAAATTTCCTTTCTATACTGTTTTGTCAGGTAAACTCATTTGCATAAACATGAATATGGGAAATAATAGGCATGTACTTTTTCAGCCTAAAAAGCAGACTCTGCTAGTTTGCATCTCCTTCTCATATTCAAGTTTATGCAAATTAGTTTATAACACAACAGTATAGAAATGTTATAGAATATAATATTAGGACAATTAGAAAACGGAAAAATTTTATGCAGCCCTCCTAAACAGTGAGAAAAGAGTTAGCTGGCATCCAAAAAGACATGTACAATTTTTGTCACCCTAATGATAATGATCTAGGAGCACAGGTCCCCCCGAAGCCATCCAATTTAAATCAAGCAATTTTGAGGCTTATTGCCTTTAGTCGTATGAGAGCAGGGTTTGAGTACTTCATTGTGCTTCAGGCTGCTATTGTAAGGTCTGCTAACTGTACTTGTCCCATGGATAGTTTACTGGCTTGCACATACTTAGTTTATGAGTACTTTTGATTATAGCTGCATTGAAATACTGGGTTGGTATCTGCTTTTGGATTCCTGGAGCAGATAGGGCAGTTGCACAGGTGCTAAGTTCATTCAGTGCTAGCAAAGAACTTTGATTGAAAAGGCAGGTGCATTCTCATTATGCCAACTCCAGAAATGCATAAAAGGTATGGTATCTCATGAGAGGTGGTGAGTTGCAGACGCTATACTGATCTGCACTAGTGTTGAGCTCGAATATTCTAATCACAAATTTGTATTGGTAATTATTGTCACTTTGAGAATTTGCAAAGATCTAGAATATAGAGCTATATCTTTGGTAATCAAAAAACAATCTGGGCTTTTTTTCATCCTTTTATGCTATCTTTCATCCATACCATTTATTTTTTAATAGTTATTATTTTACCCATCATTAATAAAACCCATATTAAAGATGTTTTTTTTTTTACTTTTCACAAATAAAAAATTTTTAGATTTTTTTACGGATTCTAAAATATTTTTTAAATAGATTATTATATTTAACAGACAATCACAGAGAGGCTATATACCAAAAACAGAAATGTACAAGTCAACAACCAATCCACAAGACAGCTACAGTCAGCAAACCTTACAATAACCACACCTCAGTTAAACCTCATTGGATATGCTATTGCCAGGACTAGCTCTCATCTGATTGATAGCCAGAAAGTATGAAAATTGCTTAATTAATACTGGATGGCTTGAGGGAGCTGCACCCCAAGATCATTATCATTAGGGTGATAAATATGTTAATTTATTTATGCCAGCTAACTCTTCTCTCACTGCATAGCTTGGCTGCATAAACATTTTCAGCTTTCTAATTGTCCTAATATTATATCAAATTTCCTTTCTATACTGTTTTGTCAGGTAAACTTATTTGCATAAACATGAATATGGGAAATAATAGGCATGTACTTTTTCAGCCTAAAAAAAGCAGACTCTGCTAGTTTGCATCTCCTTCTCATATTCAAGTTTATGCAAATTAGTTTATAACACAACAGTATAGAAATGTTATAGAATATAATATTAGGACAATTAGAAAACGGAAAAATTTTATGCAGCCCTCCTAAACAGTGAGAAAAGAGTTAGCTGGCATCCAAAAAGACATGTACAATTTTTGTCACCCTAATGATAATGATCTAGGAGCACAGGTCCCCCCCGAAGCCATCCAATTTAAATCAAGCAATTTTGAGGCTTATTGCCTTTAGTCATATGAGAGCAGGGTTTGAGTACTTCATTGTGCTTCAGGCTGCTGTTGTAAGGTCTGCTAACTGTACTTGTCCCATGGATAGTTTACTGGCTTGCACATATCTAGTTTATGAGTACTTTTGATTATAGCTGCATTGAAATACTGGGTAGGTATCTGCTTTTGAATTATTGGAGCAGGTAGGGCAATTGCACAGGTGCTAAGTTCATTCAGTGCTAGCAAAGAACTTTGATTGAAAAGGCAGGTGCATTCTCATTATGCCAACTCCAAAAATGCATAAAAGGTATGGTATCTCATGAGAGGTGGTGAGTTGCAGACGCTATACTGATCTGCACTAGTGTTGAGCTCGAATATTCTAATCACAAATTTGTATTGGTAATTATTGTCACTTTGAGAATTTGCAAAGATCTAGAATATAGAGCTATATCTTTGGTAATCAAAAAACAATCTGGGCTTTTTTTCATCCTTTTTATGCTATCTTTCATCCATACCATTTATTTTTTAATAGTTATTATTTTACCCATCATTAATAAACCCATATTAAAGATGTTTTTTTTTTTTACTTTTCACAAATAAAATATTTTTTAGATTTTTTTTACGGATTCTAAAATATTTTTTAAATAGATTATTATATTTAACAGACAATCACAGAGAGGCTATATACCAAAAAACAGAAATGTACAAGTCAACAACCAATCCACAAGACAGCTACAGTCAGCAAACCTTACAATAACCACACCTCAGTTAAACCTCATTGGATATGCTATTGCCAGGACTAGCTCTCATCTGATTGATAGCCAGAAAGTATGAAAATTGCTTAATTAATACTGGATGGCTTGAGGGGAGCTGCACCCCAAGATCATTATCATTAGGGTGATAAATATGTTAATTTATTTATGCCAGCTAACTCTTCTCTCACTGCATAGCTTGGCTGCATAAACATTTTCAGCTTTCTAATTGTCCTAATATTATATCAAATTTCCTTTCTATACTGTTTTGTCAGGTAAACTCATTTGCATAAACATGAATATGGGAAATAATAGGCATGTACTTTTTCAGCCTAAAAAAGCAGACTCTGCTAGTTTGCATCTCCTTCTCATATTCAAGTTTATGCAAATTAGTTTATAACACAACAGTATAGAAATGTTATAGAATATAATATTAGGACAATTAGAAAACGGAAAAATTTTATGCAGCCCTCCTAAACAGTGAGAAAAGAGTTAGCTGGCATCCAAAAAGACATGTACAATTTTTGTCACCCTAATGATAATGATCTAGGAGCACAGGTCCCCCCCGAAGCATCCAATTTAAATCAAGCAATTTTGAGGCTTATTGCCTTTAGTCATATGAGAGCAGGGTTTGAGTACTTCATTGTGCTTCAGGCTGCTATTGTAAGGTCTGCTAACTGTACTTGTCTCATGGATAGTTTACTGGCTTGCACATACTTAGTTTATGAGTACTTTTGATTATAGCTGCATTGAAATACTGGGTTGGTATCTGCTTTTGGATTCCTGGAGCAGGTAGGGCAACACAGTTGCACATGTGCTAAGTTCATTCAGTGCTAGCAAAGAACTTTGTTTGGAAAGGCAGGTGCATTCTCATTATGCCAACTCCAAAAATGCATAAAAGGTATGGTATCTCATGAGAGGTGGTGAGTTGCAGACGCTATACTGATCTGCACTAGTGTTGAGCTCGAATATTCTAATCACAAATTTGTATTGGTAATTATTGTCACTTTGAGAATTTGCAAAGATCTAGAATATAGAGCTATATCTTTGGCAATCAAAAAACAATCTGGGCTATCTTTCATCCATACCATTTATTTTTTAATAGTTATTATTTTACCCATCATTAATAAACCCAAATTAAAGATGTTTTTTTTTTTCACTTTTCACAAATAACAAAAATTTTTAGATTTTTTTTACGGATTCTAAAATATTTTTTAAATAGATTATTATATTTAACAGACAATCACAGAAATGTACAAGTCAACAACCAATCCACAAGACAGCTACAGTCAGCAAACCTTACAATAACAGGCTGTTGCACTGTGAAACACCTAGCAATAACCACACCTCAGTTAAACCTCATTGGATATGCTATTGCCAGGACTAGCTCTCATCTGATTCATAGCCAGAAAGTATGAAAATTGCTTAATTAATACTGGATGGCTTGAAGGGAGCTGCACCCCAAGATCATTATCATTAGGGTGATAAATATGTTAATTTATTTATGCCAGCTAACTCTTCTCTCACTGCATAGCTTGGCTGCATAAACATTTTCAGCTTTCTAATTGTCCTAATATTATATCAAATTTCCTTTCTATACTGTTTTGTCAGGTAAACTCATTTGCATAAACATGAATATGGGAAATAACAGGCATGTACTTTTTCAGCCTAAAAAAAAGCAGACTCTGCTAGTTTGCATCTCCTTCTCATATTCAAGTTTATGCAAATTAGTTTATAACACAACGGTATAGAAATGTTATAGAATATAATATTAGGACAATTAGAAAACGGAAAAATTTTATGCAGCCCTCCTAAACAGTGAGAAAAGAGTTAGCTGGCATCCAAAAAGACATGTACAATTTTTGTCACCCTAATGATAATGATCTAGGAGCACAGGTCCCCCCGAAGCCATCCAATTTAAATCAAGCAATTTTGAGGCTTATTGCCTTTAGTCGTATGAGAGCAGGGTTTGAGTACTTCATTGTGCTTCAGGCTGCTATTGTAAGGTCTGCTAACTGTACTTGTCCCATGGATAGTTTACTGGCTTGCACATACTTAGTTTATGAGTACTTTTGATTATAGCTGCATTGAAATACTGGGTTGGTATCTGCTTTTGGATTCCTGGAGCAGGTAGGGCAGTTGCACAGGTGCTAAGTTCATTCAGTGCTAGCAAAGAACTTTGATTGGAAAGGCAGGTGCATTCTCATTATGCCAACTCCAAAAATGCATAAAAGGTATGGTATCTCATGAGAGGTGGTGAGTTGCAGACGCTATACTGATCTGCACTAGTGTTGAGCTCGAATATTCTAATCACAAATTTGTATTGGTAATTATTGTCACTTTGAGAATTTGCAAAGATCTAGAATATAGAGCTATATCTTTGGTAATCAAAAACAATCTGGGCTTTTTTTCATCCTTTTATGCTATCTTTCATCCATACCATTTATTTTTTAATAGTTATTATTTTACCCATCATTAATAAACCCATATTAAAGATGTTGTTTTTTTTACTTTTCACAAATAAAAAATTTTTAGATTTTTTTACGGATTCTAAAATATTTTTTAAATAGATTATTATATTTAACAGACAATCACAGAGAGGCTATATACCAAAAACAGAAATGTACAAGTCAACAACCAATCCACAAGACAGCTACAGTCAGCAAACCTTACAATAACCACACCTCAGTTAAACCTCATTGGATATGCTATTGCCAGGACTAGCTCTCATCTGATTGATAGCCAGAAAGTATGAAAATTGCTTAATTAATACTGGATGGCTTGAGGGAGCTGCACCCCAAGATCATTATCATTAGGGTGATAAATATGTTAATTTATTTATGCCAGCTAACTCTTCTCTCACTGCATAGCTTGGCTGCATAAATATTTTCAGCTTTCTAATTGTCCTAATATTATATCAAATTTCTTTTCTATACTGTTTTGTCAGGTAAACTCATTTGCATAAACATGAATATGGGAAATAATAGGCATGTACTTTTTCAGCCTAAAAAAAAGCAGACTCTGCTAGTTTGCATCTCCTTCTCATATTCAAGTTTATGCAAATTAGTTTATAACACAACAGTATAGAAATGTTAAAGAATATAATATTAGGACAATTAGAAAACGGAAAAATTTTATGCAGCCCTCCTAAACAGTGAGAAAAGAGTTAGCTGGCATCCAAAAAGACATGTACAATTTTTGTCACCCTAATGATAATGATCTAGGAGCACAGGTCCCCCCCGAAGCCATCCAATTTAAATCATGCAATTTTGAGGCTTATTGCCTTTAGTCATATGAGAGCAGGGTTTGAGTACTTCATTGTGCTTCAGGCTGCTATTGTAAGGTCTGCTAACTGTACTTGTCCCATGGATAGTTTACTGGCTTGCACATATCTAGTTTATGAGTACTTTTGATTATAGCTGCATTGAAATACTGGGTTGGTATCTGCTTTTGAATTCCTGGAGCAGGTAGGGCAGTTGCACAGGTGCTAAGTTCATTCAGTGCTAGCAAAGAACTTTGATTGAAAAGGCAGGTGCATTCTCATTATGCCAACTCCAAAAATGCATAAAAGGTATGGTATCTCATGAGAGGTGGTGAGTTGCAGACGCTATACTGATCTGCACTAGTGTTGAGCTCGAATATTCTAATCACAAATTTGTATTGGTAATTATTTTCACTTTGAGAATTTGCAAAGATCTAGAATATAGAGCTATATCTTTGGTAATCAAAAAACAATCTGGGCTTTTTTTCATCCTTTTTATGCTATCTTTCATCCATACCATTTATTTTTTAATAGTTATTATTTTACCCATCATTAATAAACCCATATTAAAGATGTTTTTTTTTTTTACTTTTCACAAATAAAAAATTTTTTAGATTTTTTTTACGGATTCTAAAATATTTTTTAAATAGATTATTATATTTAACAGACAATCACAGAGAGGCTATATACCAAAAAACAGAAATGTACAAGTCAACAACCAATCCACAAGACAGCTACAGTCAGCAAACCTCATTGGATATGCTATTGCCAGGACTAGCTCTCATCTGATTTATTGCCAGAAAGTATGAAAATTGCTTATTTAATACTGGATGGCTTGAGGGGAGCTGCACCCCAAGATCATTATCATTAGGGTGATAAATATGTTAATTTATTTATGCCAGCTAACTCTTCTCTCACTGCATAGCTTGGCTGCATAAACATTTTCAGCTTTCTAATTGTCCTAATATTATATCAAATTTCCTTTCTATACTGCTTTGTCAGGTAAACTCATTTGCATAAACATGAATATGGGAAATAATAGGCATGTACTTTTTCAGCCTAAGAAAAAACAGACTCTGCTAGTTTGCATCTCCTTCTCATATTCAAGTTTATGCAAATTAGTTTATAACACAACAGTATAGAAATGTTATAGAATATAATATTAGGACAATTAGAAAACGGAAAAATTTTATGCAGCCCTCCTAAACAGTGAGAAAAGAGTTAGCTGGCATCCAAAAAGACATGTACAATTTTTGTCACCCTAATGATAATGATCTAGGAGCACAGGTCCCCCGAAGCCATCCAATTTAAATCAAGCAATTTTGAGGCTTATTGCCTTTAGTCATATGAGAGCAGGGTTTGAGTACTTCATTGTGCTTCAGGCTGCTGTTGTAAGGTCTGCTAACTGTACTTGTCCCATGGATAGTTTATTGGCTTGCACATATCTAGTTTATGAGTACTTTTGATTATAGCTGCATTGAAATACTGGGTTGGTATCTGCTTTTGAATTCCTGGAGCAGGTAGGGCAATTGCACAGGTGCTAAGTTCATTCAGTGCTATCAAAGAACTTTGATTGAAAAGGCAGGTGCATTCTCATTATGCCAACTCCAAAAATGCATAAAAGGTATGGTATCTCATGAGAGGTGGTGAGTTGCAGACGCTATACTGATCTGCACTAGTGTTGAGCTCGAATATTCTAATCACAAATTTGTATTGGTAATTATTGTCACTTTGAGAATTTGCAAAGATCTAGAATATAGAGCTATATCTTTGGTAATCAAAAACAATCTGGGCTTTTTTTCATCCTTTTATGCTATCTTTCATCCATACCATTTATTTTTTAATAGTTATTATTTTACCCATCATTAATAAACCCATATTAAAGATGTTTTTTTTTTTTACTTTTCACAAATAAAATATTTTTTAGATTTTTTTTACGGATTCTAAAATATTTTTTAAATAGATTATTATATTTAACAGACAATCACAGAGAGGCTATATACCAAAAAACAGAAATGTACAAGTCAACAACCAATCCACAAGACAGCTACAGTCAGCAAACCTTACAATAACCACACCACAGTTAAACCTCATTGGATATGCTATTGCCAGGACTAGCTCTCGTCTGATTGATAGCCAGAAAGTATGAAAATTGCTTAATTAATACTGGATGGCTTGAGGGGAGCTGCACCCCAAGATCATTATCATTAGGGTGATAAATATGTTAATTTATTTATGCCAGCTAACTCTTCTCTCACTGCATAGCTTGGCTGCATAAACATTTTCAGCTTTCTAATTGTCCTAATATTATATCAAATTTCCTTTCTATACTGTTTTGTCAGGTAAACTCATTTGCATAAACATGAATATGGGAAATAATAGGCATGTACTTTTTCAGCCTAAAAAAAAGCAGACTCTGCTAGTTTGCATCTCCTTCTCATATTCAAGTTTATGCAAATTAGTTTATAACACAACAGTATAGAAATGTTATAGAATATAATATTAGGACAATTAGAAAACGGAAAAATTTTATGCAGCCCTCCTAAACAGTGAGAAAAGAGTTAGCTGGCATCCAAAAAGACATGTACAATTTTTGTCACCCTAATGATAATGATCTAGGAGCACAGGTCCCCCCGAAGCCATCCAATTTAAATCAAGCAATTTTGAGGCTTTTTGCCTCCTGGTCACATGAGAACAGGGTTTGAGTACTTCATTGTGCTTCAGGCTGCTATTGTACGGTCTGCTAACTGTACTTGTCCCATAGATAGTTTACTGGCTTGCACATACCTAGTTTATGAGTACTTTTGATTATAGCTGCATTGAAATACTGGGTTGGTATCTGCTTTTGGATTCCTGGAGCAGGTAGGGCAGTTGCACAGGTGCTAAGTTCATTCAGTGCTAGCAAAGAACTTTGATTGGAAAGGCAGGTGCATTCTCATTATGCCAACTCCAAAAATGCATAAAAGGTATGGTATCTCATGAGAAGTGGTGAGTTGCAGACGCTATACTGATCTGCACTAGTGTTGAGCTCGAATATTCTAATCACAAATTTGTATTGGTAATTATTGTCACTTTGAGAATTTGCAAAGATCTAGAATATAGAGCTATATCTTTGGCAATCAAAAAACAATCTGGGCTATCTTTCATCCATACCATTTATTTTTTAATAGTTATTATTTTACCCATCATTAATAAACCCATATTAAAGATGTTTTTTTTTTTCACTTTTCACAAATAAAAAAATTTTTAGATTTTTTTTACGGATTCTAAAATATTTTTTAAATAGATTATTATATTTAACAGACAATCACAGAGAGGCTATATACCAAAAAACAGAAATGTACAAGTCAACAACCAATCCACAAGACAGCTACAGTCAGCAAACCTTACAATAACAGGCTGTTGCACTGTGAAACACCTAGCAATAACCACACTTCAGTTAAACCTCATTGGATATGCTATTGCCAGGACTAGCTCTCATCTGATTGATAGCCAGAAAGTATGAAAATTGCTTAATTAATACTGGATGGCTTGAAGGGAGCTGCACCCCAAGATCATTATCATTAGCGTGATAAATATGTTAATTTATTTATGCCAGCTAACTCTTCTCTCACTGCATAGCTTGGCTGCATAAACATTTTCAGCTTTCTAATTGTCCTAATATTATATCAAATTTCTTTTCTATACTGTTTTGTCAGGTAAACTCATTTGCATAAACATGAATATGGGAAATAATAGGCATGTACTTTTTCAGCCTAAAAAAGCAGACTCTGCTAGTTTGCATCTCCTTCTCATATTCAAGTTTATGCAAATTAGTTTATAACACAACAGTATAGAAATGTTATAGAATATAATATTAGGACAATTAGAAAACGGAAAAATTTTATGCAGCTCTCCTAAACAGTGAGAAAAGAGTTAGCTGGCATCCAAAAGACATGTACAATTTTTGTCACCCTAATGATAATGATCTAGGAGCACAGGTCCCCCGAAGCCATCCAATTTAAATCAAGCAATTTTGAGGCTTATTGCCTTTAGTCATATGAGAGCAGGGTTTGAGTACTTCATTGTGCTTCAGGCTGCTATTGTAAGGTCTGCTAACTGTACTTGTCCCATGGATAGTTTACTGGCTTGCACATATCTAGTTTATGAGTACTTTTGATTATAGCTGCATTGAAATACTGGGTTGGTATCTGCTTTTGAATTCCTGGAGCAGGTAGGGCAGTTGCACAGGTGCTAAGTTCATTCAGTGCTAGCAAAGAACTTTGATTGAAAAGGCAGGTGCATTCTCATTATGCCAACTCCAAAAATGCATAAAAGGTATGGTATCTCATGAGAGGTGGTGAGTTGCAGACGCTATACTGATCTGCACTAGTGTTGAGCTCGAATATTCTAATCACAAATTTGTATTGGTAATTATTGTCACTTTGAGAATTTGCAAAGATCTAGAATATAGAGCTATATCTTTGGTAATCAAAAACAATCTGGGCTTTTTTTCATCCTTTTATGCTATCTTTCATCCATACCATTTATTTTTTAATAGTTATTATTTTACCCATCATTAATAAACCCATATTAAAGATGTTTTTTTTTTACTTTTCACAAATAAAAAATTTTTTAGATTTTTTTACGGATTCTAAAATATTTTTAAATAGATTATTATATTTAACAGACAATCACAGAGAGGCTATATACCAAAAACAGAAATGTACAAGTCAACAACCAATCCACAAGACAGCTACAGTCAGCAAACCTTACAATAACCACACCTCAGTTAAACCTCATTGGATATGCTATTGCCAGGACTAGCTCTCGTCTGATTGATAGCCAGAAAGTATGAAAATTGCTTAATTAATACTGGATGGCTTGAGGGGAGCTGCACCCCAAGATCATTATCATTAGGGTGATAAATATGTTAATTTATTTATGCCAGCTAACTCTTCTCTCACTGCATAGCTTGGCTGCATAAACATTTTCAGCTTTCTAATTGTTCTAATATTATATCAAATTTCTTTTCTATACTGTTTTGTCAGGTAAACTCATTTGCATAAACATGAATATGAGAAATAATAGGCATGTACTTTTTCAGCCTAAAAAAAAGCAGACTCTGCTAGTTTGCATCTCCTTCTCATATTCAAGTTTATGCAAATTAGTTTATAACACAACAGTATAGAAATGTTATAGAATATAATATTAGGACAATTAGAAAACGGAAAAATTTTATGCAGCCCTCCTAAACAGTGAGAAAAGAGTTAGCTGGCATCCAAAAAGACATGTACAATTTTTGTCACCCTAATGATAATGATCTAGGAGCACAGGTCCCCCGAAGCCATCCAATTTAAATCAAGCAATTTTGAGGCTTATTGCCTTTAGTCATATGAGAGCAGGGTTTGAGTACTTCATTGTGCTTCAGGCTGCTATTGTAAGGTCTGCTAACTGTACTTGTCCCATGGATAGTTTACTGGCTTGCACATATCTAGTTTATGAGTACTTTTGATTATAGCTGCATTGAAATACTGGGTTGGTATCTGCTTTTGAATTCCTGGAGCAGGTAGGGCAGTTGCACAGGTGCTAAGTTCATTCAGTGCTAGCAAAGAACTTTGATTGAAAAGGCAGGTGCATTCTCATTATGCCAACTCCAGAAATGCATAAAAGGTATGGTATCTCATGAGAGGTGGTGAGTTGCAGACGCTATACTGATCTGCACTAGTGTTGAGCTCGAATATTCTAATCACAAATTTGTATTGGTAATTATTGTCACTTTGAGAATTTGCAAAGATCTAGAATATAGAGCTATATCTTTGGTAATCAAAAACAATCTGGGCTTTTTTTCATCCTTTTATGCTATCTTTCATCCATACCATTTATTTTTTAATAGTTATTATTTTACCCATCATTAATAAACCCATATTAAAGATGTTTTTTTTTTTACTTTTCACAAATAAAAAATTTTTAGATTTTTTTACGGATTCTAAAATATTTTTTAAATAGATTATTATATTTAACAGACAATCACAGAGAGGCTATATACCAAAAACAGAAATGTACAAGTCAACAACCAATCCACAAGACAGCTACAGTCAGCAAACCTTACAATAACCACACCTCAGTTAAACCTCATTGGATATGCTATTGCCAGGACTAGCTCTCATCTGATTTATTGCCAGAAAGTATGAAAATTGCTTAATTAATACTGGATGGCTTGAGGGGAGCTGCACCTCAAGATCATTATCATTAGGGTGATAAATATGTTAATTTATTTATGCCAGCTAACTCTTCTCTCACTGCATAGCTTGGCTGCATAAACATTTTCAGCTTTCTAATTGTCCTAATATTATATCAAATTTCCTTTCTATACTGTTTTGTCAGGTAAACTCATTTGCATAAACATGAATATGGGAAATAATAGGCATGTACTTTTTCAGCCTAAAAAGCAGACTCTGCTAGTTTGCATCTCCTTCTCATATTCAAGTTTATGCAAATTAGTTTATAACACAACAGTATAGAAATGTTATAGAATATAATATTAGGACAATTAGAAAACGGAAAATTTTATGCAGCCCTCCTAAACAGTGAGAAAGAGTTAGCTGGCATCCAAAAAGACATGTACAATTTTTGTCACCCTAATGATAATGATCTAGGAGCACAGGTCCCCCGAAGCCATCCAATTTAAATCAAGCAATTTTGAGGCTTATTGCCTTTAGTCATATGAGAGCAGGGTTTGAGTACTTCATTGTGCTTCAGGCTGCTGTTGTAAGGTCTGCTAACTGTACTTGTCCCATGGATAGTTTATTGGCTTGCACATATCTAGTTTATGAGTACTTTTGATTATAGCTGCATTGAAATACTGGGTTGGTATCTGCTTTTGAATTCCTGGAGCAGGTAGGGCAGTTGCACAGGTGCTAAGTTCATTCAGTGCTAGCAAAGAACTTTGATTGAAAAGGCAGGTGCATTCTCATTATGCCAACTCCAAAAATGCATAAAAGGTATGGTATCTCATGAGAGGTGGTGAGTTGCAGACGCTATACTGATCTGCACTAGTGTTGAGCTCGAATATTCTAATCACAAATTTGTATTGGTAATTATTGTCACTTTGAGAATTTGCAAAGATCTAGAATATAGAGCTATATCTTTGGTAATCAAAAACAATCTGGGCTTTTTTTTCATCCTTTTATGCTATCTTTCATCCATACCATTTATTTTTTAATAGTTATTATTTTACCCATCATTAATAAACCCATATTAAAGATGTTTTTTTTTTTTACTTTTCACAAATAAAATATTTTTTAGATTTTTTTTACGGATTCTAAAATATTTTTTAAATAGATTATTATATTTAACAGACAATCACAGAGAGGCTATATACCAAAAAACAGAAATGTACAAGTCAACAACCAATCCACAAGACAGCTACAGTCAGCAAACCTTACAATAACCACACCTCAGTTAAACCTCATTGGATATGCTATTGCCAGGACTAGCTCTCATCTGATTGATAGCCAGAAAGTCTGAAAATTGCTTAATTAATACTAGATGGCTTGAGGGGAGCTGCACCCCAAGATCATTATCATTAGGGTGATAAATATGTTAATTTATTTATGCCAGCTAACTCTTCTCTCACTGCATAGCTTGGCTGCATAAACATTTTCAGCTTTCTAATTGTCCTAATATTATATCAAATTTCTTTTCTATACTGTTTTGTCAGGTAAACTCATTTGCATAAACATGAATATGGGAAATAATAGGCATGTACTTTTTCAGCCTAAAAAAAAGCAGACTCTGCTAGTTTGCATCTCCTTCTCATATTCAAGTTTATGCAAATTAGTTTATAACACAACAGTATAGAAATGTTATAGAATATAATATTAGGACAATTAGAAAACGGAAAAATTTTATGCAGCCCTCCTAAACAGTGAGAAAAGAGTTAGCTGGCATCCAAAAAGACATGTACAATTTTTGTCACCCTAATGATAATGATCTAGGAGCACAGGTCCCCCGAAGCCATCCAATTTAAATCAAGCAATTTTGAGGCTTATTGCCTTTAGTCATATGAGAGCAGGGTTTGAGTACTTCATTGTGCTTCAGGCTGCTATTGTAAGGTCTGCTAACTGTACTTGTCCCATGGATAGTTTACTGGCTTGCACATATCTAGTTTATGAGTACTTTTGATTATAGCTGCATTGAAATACTGGGTTGGTATCTGCTTTTGAATTCCTGGAGCAGGTAGGGCAGTTGCACAGGTGCTAAGTTCATTCAGTGCTAGCAAAGAACTTTGATTGAAAAGGCAGGTGCATTCTCATTATGCCAACTCCAAAAATGCATAAAAGGTATGGTATCTCATGAGAGGTGGTGAGTTGCAGACGCTATACTGATCTGCACTAGTGTTGAGCTCGAATATTCTAATCACAAATTTGTATTGGTAATTATTGTCACTTTGAGAATTTGCAAAGATCTAGAATATAGAGCTATATCTTTGGTAATCAAAAACAATCTGGGCTTTTTTTCATCCTTTTATGCTATCTTTCATCCATACCATTTATTTTTTAATAGTTATTATTTTACCCATCATTAATAAACCCATATTAAAGATGTTTTTTTTTTACTTTTCACAAATAAAAAATTTTTAGATTTTTTTACGGATTCTAAAATATTTTTTAAATAGATTATTATATTTAACAGACAATCACAGAGAGGCTATATACCAAAAACAGAAATGTACAAGTCAACAACCAATCCACAAGACAGCTACAGTCAGCAAACCTTACAATAACCACACCTCAGTTAAACCTCATTGGATATGCTATTGCCAGGACTAGCTCTCATCTGATTGATAGCCAGAAAGTATGAAAATTGCTTAATTAATACTGGATGGCTTGAGGGGAGCTGCACCCCAAGATCATTATCATTAGGGTGATAAATATGTTAATTTATTTATGCCAGCTAACTCTTCTCTCACTGCATAGCTTGGCTGCATAAACATTTTCAGCTTTCTAATTGTCCTAATATTATATCAAATTTCCTTTCTATACTGTTTTGTCAGGTAAACTCATTTGCATAAACATGAATATGGGAAATAATAGGCATGTACTTTTTCAGCCTAAAAAAGCAGACTCTGCTAGTTTGCATCTCCTTCTCATATTCAAGTTTATGCAAATTAGTTTATAACACAACAGTATAGAAATGTTATAGAATATAATATTAGGACAATTAGAAAACGGAAAATTTTATGCAGCCCTCCTAAACAGTGAGAAAAGAGTTAGCTGGCATCCAAAAAGACATGTACAATTTTTGTCACCCTAATGATAATGATCTAGGAGCACAGGTCCCCCGAAGCCATCCAATTTAAATCAAGCAATTTTGAGGCTTATTGCCTTTAGTCATATGAGAGCAGGGTTTGAGTACTTCATTGTGCTTCAGGCTGCTATTGTAAGGTCTGCTAACTGTACTTGTCCCATGGATAGTTTACTGGCTTGCACATACTCTAGTTTATGAGTACTTTTGATTATAGCTGCATTGAAATACTGGGTTGGTATCTGCTTTTGAATTCCTGGAGCAGGTAGGGCAGTTGCACAGGTGCTAAGTTCATTCAGTGCTAGCAAAGAACTTTGATTGGAAAGGCAGGTGCATTCTCATTATGCCAACTCCAAAAATGCATAAAAGGTATGGTATCTCATGAGAGGTGGTGAGTTGCAGACGCTATACTGATCTGCACTAGTGTTGAGCTCGAATATTCTAATCACAAATTTGTATTGGTAATTATTGTCACTTTGAGAATTTGCAAAGATCTAGAATATAGAGCTATATCTTTGGTAATCAAAAACAATCTGGGCTTTTTTTCATCCTTTTTATGCTATCTTTCATCCATACCATTTATTTTTTAATAGTTATTATTTTACCCATCATTAATAAACCCATATTAAAGATGTTTTTTTTTTACTTTTCACAAATAAAAATTTTTAGATTTTTTTACGGATTCTAAAATATTTTTTAAATAGATTATTATATTTAACAGACAATCACAGAGAGGCTATATACCAAAAACAGAAATGTACAAGTCAACAACCAATCCACAAGACAGCTACAGTCAGCAAACCTTACAATAACCACACCTCAGTTAAACCTCATTGGATATGCTATTGCCAGGACTAGCTCTCATCTGATTGATAGCCAGAAAGTATGAAAATTGCTTAATTAATACTGGATGGCTTGAGGGAGCTGCACCCCAAGATCATTATCATTAGGGTGATAAATATGTTAATTTATTTATGCCAGCTAACTCTTCTCTCACTGCATAGCTTGGCTGCATAAACATTTTCAGCTTTCTAATTGTCCTAATATTATATCAAATTTCCTTTCTATACTGTTTTGTCAGGTAAACTCATTTGCATAAACATGAATATGGGAAATAATAGGCATGTACTTTTTCAGCCTAAAAAAGCAGACTCCTGCTAGTTTGCATCTCCTTCTCATATTCAAGTTTATGCAAATTAGTTTATAACACAACAGTATAGAAATGTTATAGAATATAATATTAGGACAATTAGAAAACGGAAAATTTTATGCAGCCCTCCTAAACAGTGAGAAAAGAGTTAGCTGGCATCCAAAAAGACATGTACAATTTTTGTCACCCTAATGATAATGATCTAGGAGCACAGGTCCCCCGAAGCCATCCAATTTAAATCAAGCAATTTTGAGGCTTATTGCCTTTAGTCATATGAGAGCAGGGTTTGAGTACTTCATTGTGCTTCAGGCTGCTATTGTAAGGTCTGCTAACTGTACTTGTCCCATGGATAGTTTACTGGCTTGCACATACTTAGTTTATGAGTACTTTTGATTATAGCTGCATTGAAATACTGGGTTGGTATCTGCTTTTGGATTCCTGGAGCAGGTAGGGCAGTTGCACAGGTGCTAAGTTCATTCAGTGCTAGCAAAGAACTTTGATTGGAAAGGCAGGTGCATTCTCATTATGCCAACTCCAAAATGCATAAAAGGTATGGTATCTCATGAGAGGTGGTGAGTTGCAGACGCTATACTGATCTGCACTAGTGTTGAGCCTCGAATATTCTAATCACAAATTTGTATTGGTAATTATTGTCACTTTGAGAATTTGCAAAGATCTAGAATATAGAGCTATATCTTTGGTAATCAAAAACAATCTGGGCTTTTTTTCATCCTTTTATGCTATCTTTCATCCATACCATTTATTTTTTAATAGTTATTATTTTACCCATCATTAATAAACCCATATTAAAGATGTTTTTTTTTTTACTTTTCACAAATAAAAAATTTTTAGATTTTTTTACGGATTCTAAAATATTTTTTAAATAGATTATTATATTTAACAGACAATCACAGAGAGGCTATATACCAAAAAACAGAAATGTACAAGTCAACAACCAATCCACAAGACAGCTACAGTCAGCAAACCTTACAATAACCACACCTCAGTTAAACCTCATTGGATATGCTATTGCCAGGACTAGCTCTCATCTGATTGATAGCCAGAAAGTATGAAAATTGCTTAATTAATACTGGATGGCTTGAGGGGAGCTGCACCCCAAGATCATTATCATTAGGGTGATAAATATGTTAATTTATTTATGCCAGCTAACTCTTCTCTCACTGCATAGCTTGGCTGCATAAACATTTTCAGCTTTCTAATTGTCCTAATATTATATCAAATTTCCTTTCTATACTGTTTTGTCAGGTAAACTCATTTGCATAAACATGAATATGGGAAATAATAGGCATGTACTTTTTCAGCCTAAAAAAGCAGACTCTGCTAGTTTGCATCTCCTTCTCATATTCAAGTTTATGCAAATTAGTTTATAACACAACAGTATAGAAATGTTATAGAATATAATATTAGGACAATTAGAAAACGGAAAAATTTTATGCAGCCCTCCTAAACAGTGAGAAAAGAGTTAGCTGGCATCCAAAAAGACATGTACAATTTTTGTCACCCTAATGATAATGATCTAGGAGCACAGGTCCCCCGAAGCCATCCAATTTAAATCAAGCAATTTTTGAGGCTTATTGCCTTTAGTCATATGAGAGCAGGGTTTGAGTACTTCATTGTGCTTCAGGCTGCTATTGTAAGGTCTGCTAACTGTACTTGTCCCATGGATAGTTTACTGGCTTGCACATACTTAGTTTATGAGTACTTTTGATTATAGC
The DNA here is from genome assembly GCA_033119425.1 of Bufotes viridis. Lineage (NCBI taxonomy): Eukaryota > Metazoa > Chordata > Amphibia > Anura > Bufonidae > Bufotes > Bufotes viridis. The sequence goes on from JAKVIS010000351.1 coordinate 24,059, forward strand.
TGCATTGAAATACTGGGTTGGTATCTGCTTTTGGATTCCTGAGCAGGTAGGGCAGTTGCACAGGTGCTAAGTTCATTCAGTGCTAGCAAAGAACTTTGATTGGAAAGGCAGGTGCATTCTCATTATGCCAACTCCAAAATGCATAAAAGGTATGGTATCTCATGAGAGGTGGTGAGTTGCAGACGCTATACTGATCTGCACTAGTGTTGAGCTCGAATATTCTAATCACAAATTTGTATTGGTAATTATTGTCACTTTGAGAATTTGCAAAGATCTAGAATATAGAGCTATATCTTTGGTAATCAAAAACAATCTGGGCTTTTTTTTCATCCTTTTATGCTATCTTTCATCCATACCATTTATTTTTAATAGTTATTATTTTACCCATCATTAATAAACCCATATTAAAGATGTTTTTTTTTTTACTTTTTCACAAATAAAAAATTTTTAGATTTTTTTACGGATTCTAAAATATTTTTTAAATAGATTATTATATTTAACAGACAATCACAGAGAGGCTATATACCAAAAACAGAAATGTACAAGTCAACAACCAATCCACAAGACAGCTACAGTCAGCAAACCTTACAATAACCACACCTCAGCTAAACCTCATTGGATATGCTATTGCCAGGGACTAGCTCTCATCTGATTGATAGCCAGAAAGTATGAAAATTGCTTAATTAATACTGATGGCTTGAGGAGCTGCACCCCAAGATCATTATCATTAGGTGATAAATATGTTACATGTTAGTTAGCTACTTTTCTCTCTCACTGCATAGCTTGGCTGCATAAACATTCAGCTTTTAATTGTCCTAATATTATATCAGATTCCTTTCTATACTGTTTTGTCAGGTAAACTCATTTGCATAAACATGAATATGGGAAATAATAGGCATGTACTTTTTCAGCCTAAAAAGCAGATTTGCTAGTTTGCATCTCCTTCCTCATATTCAAGTTTATGCAAATTAGTTTATAACACAACAGTATAGAAATGTTATAGAATATAATATTAGGACAATTAGAAAACGGAAAAATTTTATGCAGCCCTCCTAAACAGTGAGAAAGAGAGTTAGCTGGCATCCAAAAAGACATGTACAATTTTGTCACCCTAATGATAATGATCTAGGAGCACAGGTCCCCCGAAGCCATCCAACTTAAATCAAGCAATTTGTGAGGCTTATTGCCTTTAGTCATATGAGAGCAGGGCTTGAGTACTTCATTGTGCTTCAGGCTGCTATTGTAAGGTCTGCTAACTGTACTTGTCCCATGGATAGTTTGCTGGCTTGCACATATCTAGTTTATGAGTACTGATTATAGCTGCATTGAAAACATCGGTATCATCTAGCTTTTGAATTCCTGGAGCAGGTAGGGCAGCTGCATGGTGCTAAAAGTTCACTCAGTGCTAGCAAAGAACTTTGACTGAAAAGGCAGGTGCACCATCATGCCCCAAAATGCATACAAGGTGGCATACCGCATAAGAGGTGGTGAGTTGCAGACGCTATAAACTGATCTGCTCTAGTGCTGAGCCTGAAGAGCTCTAATCACAAATTCTGTACCGCAGTCATCACTTTGAGGATACTTTGCAAACGATCTAGCACGATAGAGCTGCATCTTGCATACCCAATAACACCTAGCTTTCTTCTGTCCCTTTACGCCACCTTTCATCCGCTCACTGTTCTACAATATTACTCACCATCACTGCTAAACCATGTCTACGATGCTTGTTTTTTACTTTTCACAAAACAAAGACTTAGACTTCTTTTTACTGGATTCTAAAATATTTTTGAATAGATCAATATATACTTAAACAGATAACTAGAGAGGCTAGAGATACCAGAATATAGAATACAAGTCAACTAACCAATCCACAAGACAAGTCTACAGTCATGTAAACCCTGCAACAACCACACTCCTAGTTAACTTCAATTGATGCTGGTCGCTGGCTGACTCCAGCTGCTTGCCCAGATTGATATTGAGCATGGGATATTAATTGTCACTAACACTGGGATGGCTGAGGGCTGCAACCAACACCACATCAAAGACGCCAGCCAACTATTTGTTTGCTAACTCTTCTCACTGTATTGCTTGGCTGCATAAAGATTTTCAGCTTTCTAACTTTGTCCTGAATATAATATCACATTTGGTATTCTATACTTGCTGTCAACTCATCATTATAACAATGAATTATTATAATACATTAAGTATATAGATTTTTTTTCAGCCAAAAAGAAGACTTCTGCTTAGTTTGCATCTCTTCCTTATGGTCAAGTTTATGCAAATTTGCTGCAACACAACAGTGAGAACGCTATAGAAGAGCATGACAGATACACACAAGATGTACTGCATGCAGCCTCTCCTAAACAGTGAGAAGAGTTAGCTGGCATCCATCAATGTTATGTAACAATTTTTAAGTCGCCCGATATGATAATGATCAGGACACAGGTCCCCCTGAAGCCACATCCACTCAAATCAAGCTACTTCTATTACTGCCTAGTACATATGTGAGAGCAGGGTCATGAGCACTCTCACTAGTGCTGAGGTCGCATTGCAAGGTACCACTAACTTTCAATGGTCCTACGATAGTTTGCATGGCTGCAGCACATTAGTTGTATATACTTAGATCATAGCTGCATTGAAATACCTGTTTGTATCTGCTTTTTGGAATTCCTTGAAGAGTAGGGCAGTTGCACAGGTGCTATTCATTCAGTGCTAGTAAAGAACTCGATTGAGATAGGCAGGTAATCTCGCTGGTGCCAACCCCAATATGTGCATAGAAGGTATGGCTATGAGAGGTGGGTATTGCAAGATTTATGCTCATACTACCAGTGCGGAGCTCGAATATTCTGAACTCGCACCCATCACAGTGTATGTCACTTATGAGACTGGCAAAAGACTGAATAGATATTATATCTCTTGTAATCAAAGTCAACTGGCTTTCAATCCTTTTATGCTATCTTTCATCCACTACCGTGTTATTTTTTTAATAGTTATTATTTTCCTAATCATTAATAAACTCATAGTAAGATTTTTTACTTTTCTACAATAAAAAATTTCTAGAATTTTTTGACGGATTCTCATATTTTTAAATAGATCATTAGATTACAACAATGACAGAGAGGCTATATATCAAAGCAGAATTACAAGTTTAATAACAATCCATACACTAGGTCAATAAGTCACAAAACATCTCCAGCTAACCACACCTCAGTAAACTCAGGATGATGCTACATTGCAGGACTAGCTTCATCTGATCGATAGCTAGTAAAGATGAAAATTGTTAATTAATACTGGATGGCTTGAGGGAGCTGCACTCAAGATCATTATCCATTAGGAAGATAAATAGCTATTTATTTATGCCATTTTCCTACTCAGTGCTTGGCTGGGCACAAACATTTTAGCTTACTAATTGCTAACACTATATCAATTTCTCTGGAAAGTCATTCTTGTCATGTAAATCATTCATGCAACATGAATATGAAATAATAGGCATGTACTTTTTCAGCCTCAAAAAGGGACTCTGTAGTTGCATCTCCTTCATATTCAAGTTATGCAGAATTATTTCACTACACAGTATAGAAATGTTATAGAATATAATATAGACAATCAGAAAACGAAAATACATCCTCTCCTAAATATGAGGAAAGAGTTAGCTGGCATCCAAAGACATGTACAATTTTGTCATCGTAATGATAATGATCTGAGACAGGAATCCCTGAAGCCGTCAATTTAAATCAGAACTGCTAGATTTTGAGTTGATGTCTTTAGTTATATGAGAGGGAGTGAGTACTTCATTGTGTTTCAGCTGCATGTGGTAAGGTAACTGCACAACCAGTATTGTCCATGGATATTACTGGCTTGTCAGCACACCTAGTTTATGAGTACTTTTGATTATAGCTGTATTAAATACTGGGTTGGTATCTGCTTTTGAATTCCTGGAGCAGAGTAAGATCGATTGGCACAGGAGTAAGTTCATTCAGTGCTAGCAAAGACCTTTGATTGGAAAGGCAGTGCATTCTCATTATGCCAACTCCAAAAATGCATAAAGGTATGGTATCTCATGAGAGGTAGGAGTTGCAAGACGTCCATACATGATCTAGCACTAGTGTTGAGCTGAATATTCTAATCACAAATTTGTATCGGTAATTATTGTCACTGTGAGAATTTGCAAAGATCTAGAATATAGAGCTATATCTTTGGTAATCAAAAACAATCTGGGCTTTTTTCAATCCTTTTTATGCTATCTTTCATCCATACCGTTTATTTTTAATAGTTATTATTTTACCCATCATTAATAAACCTATATTAAAGATGTTTTTTTTACTTTTCACAAATAAAGATTTTTTAGATTTTTTACAGATTCTAAAATATTTTTTAAATAGATTATTATATTTAACAGACAATCACAGAGAGGCGATATACCAAAAAACAGAAATGTACAAGTCCACAACCAATCCACAAGACCCTACAAGCAACAGGCAGTTTGCATGTGAAACACCCAGCAATAACCACAACCTCAGTTAACCTCATTGGATATGCTATTGCCGTGACTAGCTCTCATCTGATTGATAGCCAGAAAGTATGAAAATTGCTTAACTATACTGGATGGATTGAGGGAGCCAACCCAGATCATTATCATTAGGGTGATAAATATGTTATTATTTATGCCAGCCAACTCTTCTCTCACTGTATAGCTTGGCTGCATAAACATTTTCAGCTTTCTAATTGTCTATATTATATGTTTCCTTTCTATACTGTTTGTCCCAGGTAAACTCATTTGCATAAACATGAATATAGGAAATAATAGGCATGTACTTCTCAGCCTAAAAGCAGACTCTGCTAGTTTGCATCTCCTTCTATATCAAGTTTATACAAACTAGTTTATAGGTCAACAGTATAGAAATGTTATAGAATATAATATTAGACAATTAGAAAACGGAAAATATTTATGCAGCCCTCCTAAACAGTGAGAAAGATTGCTTGGCATCCAAAAAGACATGTACAATTTTGTCACCCTAATGATAATGATCTAGAGACTAGAATTCCCCGAAGCCATCCAATTTAAATCAAGCAAATTTTGAGGAGTCTATTGCCTTTAGTCATATGAGAGCAGGGTTTGAGTACTCATTGGGCTTCAGGCTGCTGTGTAAGGTCTGCTAACTGTACTTGTCCCATGGATAGTTTACTGGCTTGCATATACCTAGTTTATGAGTACTTTTGATTATAGCTGCATTGAAATACTGGGTTGGTATCTGCTTTTGAATTCCTGGAGCAGGTAGGGCAGTTGCACAGGTGCTAAGTTCATTCAGTGCTAGCAAGAACTTTACTTGGAAGGCAGGCATTCTCATTATGCCAACCCAAAATGCATAAAAGGTATGGTATCTCATGAGGTGGTGAGTTGCAGAGCTATACTGATCTGCACTAGTGTTGAGCTTCGAATATTCTAATCACAAATTTGTATTGGTAATTATTGTCACTTACGAGAATTTGCAAAGATCTAGAATATAGAGCTATATCTTTGGTAATCAAAACACAATCTGGGCTTTTTTTCATCCTTTTTATGCTATCTTTCATCCATACCATTTATTTTTAATAGTTATTATTTTACCCATCATTAAAACCTATATTAAAGATGTTTTTTACTTTTCACAAATAAAAAATTTTTAGATTTTTTTATGGATTCTAAAATATTTTTAAATAGATTATATATTTAACAGACAATCACAGAGAGGCTATATACCAAAACAGAAATGTACAAGTCAACAACCAATTCACAAGACAGCTACAGTCCAGCAAATTACAATAACAGGCTGTTGCACTGGAAACACCTAGCAATAACCACACCTCAGTTAAACTCTCATTGGATATGCTATTGCCAGTGACTAGCTCTCATCTGGATTGATAGCCAGAACAGTACGAAAATTGCTTACTAATACATGGATGGCTTGAGGAGAGCTGCATCCAAGATCATTATCACGGGCAGCATAATATGCTATTTGTTGTTTGTCAATGGAATCCCTCTTTCTCTCACTTGGCTAGCTTGGCTGCACAAACATTTAGCTTGCGAATTGTCCTAATATTATATCAGATTTCCTTTCTATACTGTTCTTTGTCGTGGTAAACCCATTTGCATAAACATGAATATGGGAAATAGTGGCATGTACTTTTTCAGCCTAAAAGCAGACTCTGCTAGGTTTTGCATCTCCTTCCTCATATTCAAGTTTATGCAAAATTAGCTTGATAACACAAACAGTATAGAAATGTTATAGAATATAATATTAGGACATACTCGAAATGTCGGAAAATTTTATGCAGCCCTCCCAAACAGCGAGGAAAAGAGGTTAGCTGGGCATCCAAAAAGACATGTACAATTACTTGTCACCCTAATGATAAATGGATCTAGGAGCACAGGTCCCCTGGGACAGCACATCCAATTTAAATCATGCTACTTTGAGGCTTATTGCCTTTTAGTCATATGAGAGCAGGGTTTGAGTACTTCATTGTGCTTCAGGCTGCTATTGTAAAGGTCTGCTAATCCGTACTTGTCCTGTGTGGATAGTTTGCTCGGCTTGCACATATCTAGTTTATGAAAGTACTTTGATTATAGCGACTGAAATACTGGGTTGGTATCTGCTTTTTTGAATTCCTGGAGCAGGTAGGGCAGTTGCACAGGTGCTAAGTCTCATTCAGTGCTAGCAAAGAACTTTTGATGTGAATTGGCAGGTAGCATTCTCATTATGCCAACTCCAAAATGCATAAAAGGTATGGTATCTCATAAGAGGTGGTGAGTTGCAGACGCTATACTGATCTGCACTAGTGTTGAGCTCGAATATTCTAATCACAAATTTGTATTGGTAATTATTGTCACTTTGAGAATTTGCAAAGATCTAGAATATAGAGGCTATATCTTTTAGTAATCAAAAAACAATCTGGGCTTTTTTTCATCCTTTTTATGCTATCTTTCATCCATACCATTTATTTTTAATAGTTATTATTTTACCCATCATTAATAAAACCCATATTAAAGATGTTTTTATTGTTTCACAAATAAAAAGATTTTGTGTATTTTTTATGGATTCTAAAATATTTTTTAAATAGATTATTATATTTAACAGACAATCACAGAGAGGCTATATACCAAAAACAGAAATGCACAAGTCAACAACCAATCCACGAAGACACTACAGTCAGCAAACCTTACAATAACCACAACCTCAGTTAAACCTCATTGATATGCTATTGCCAGGACTAGCTCTCGTCTGATTGATAGCCAGAAAGTATGAAAATTGCTTAATTAATACTGGATGGCTTGAGGGGAGCTTCACCTCAAGATCATTATCATTAGGGTGATAAATATGATTAATTTATTTATGCCAGCTAACTCTTCTCTCACTGCATAGCTTGGCTGCATAAACATTTTCAGCTTTCTAATTGTCCTAATATTATATCAAATTTCCTTTCTATACTGTTTTGTCAGGTAAACTCATTTGCATAAACATGAATATGGGAAATAATAGGCATGTACTTTTTCAGCCTAAAAAAAGCAGACTCTGCTAGTTTGCATCTCCTTCTCATATTCAAGTTTATGCAAATTAGTTTATAACACAACAGTATAGAAATGTTATAGAATATAATATTAGGACAATTAGAAAACGGAAAAATTTTATGCAGCCCTCCTAAACAGTGAGAAAAGAGTTAGCTGGCATCCAAAAAGACATGTACAATTTTGTCACCCTAATGATAATGATCTAGGAGCACAGGTCCCCGAAGCCATCCAATTTAAATCAAGCAATTTTGAGGCTTATTGCCTTTAGTCATATGAGAGCAGGGTTTGAGTACTTCATTGTGCTTCAGGCTGCTATTGTAAGGTCTGCTAACTGTACTTGTCCCATGGATAGTTTACTGGCTTGCACATACTTAGTTTATGAGTACTTTTGATTATAGCTGCATTGAAATACTGGGTTGGTATCTGCTTTTGGATTCCTGGAGCAGGTAGGGCAGTTGCACAGGTGCTAAGTTCATTCAGTGCTAGCAAAGAACTTTGATTGGAAAGGCAGGTGCATTCTCATTTTGCCAACTCCAAAAATGCATAAAAGGTATGGTATCTCATGAGAGGTGGTGAGTTGCAGACGCTATACTGATCTGCACTAGTGTTGAGCTCGAATATTCTAATCACAAATTTGTATTGGTAATTATTGTCACTTTGAGAATTTGCAAAGATCTAGAATATAGAGCTATATCTTTGGTAATCAAAAACAATCTGGGCTTTTTTTCATCCTTTTTATGCTATCTTTCATCCATACCATTTATTTTTTAATAGTTATTATTTTACCCATCATTAATAAACCCATATTAAAGATGTTTTTTTTTTACTTTTCACAAATAAAAAATTTTTAGATTTTTTTACGGATTCTAAAATATTTTTTAAATAGATTATTATATTTAACAGACAATCACAGAGAGGCTATATACCAAAAACAGAAATGTACAAGTCAACAACCAATCCACAAGACAGCTACAGTCAGCAAACCTTACAATAACCACACCTCAGTTAAACCTCATTGGATATGCTATTGCCAGGACTAGCTCTCATCTGATTGATAGCCAGAAAGTATGAAAATTGCTTAATTAATACTGGATGGCTTGAGGGGAGCTGCACCCCAAGATCATTATCATTAGGGTGATAAATATGTTAATTTATTTATGCCAGCTAACTCTTCTCTCACTGCATAGCTTGGCTGCATAAACATTTTCAGCTTTCTAATTGTCCTAATATTATATCAAATTTCCTTTCTATACTGTTTTGTCAGGTAAACTCATTTGCATAAACATGAATATGGGAAATAATAGGCATGTACTTTTTCAGCCTAAAAAAGCAGACTCTGCTAGTTTGCATCTCCTTCTCATATTCAAGTTTATGCAAATTAGTTTATAACACAACAGTATAGAAATGTTATAGAATATAATATTAGGACAATTAGAAAACGGAAAAATTTTATGCAGCCCTCCTAAACAGTGAGAAAAGAGTTAGCTGGCATCCAAAAAGACATGTACAATTTTTGTCACCCTAATGATAATGATCTAGGAGCACAGGTCCCCCGAAGCCATCCAATTTAAATCAAGCAATTTTGAGGCTTATTGCCTTTAGTCATATGAGAGCAGGGTTTGAGTACTTCATTGTGCTTCAGGCTGCTATTGTAAGGTCTACTAACTGTACTTGTCCCATGGATAGTTTGCTGGCTTGCACATATCTAGTTTATGAGTACTTTTGATTATAGCTGCATTGAAATACTGGTTTGGTATCTGCTTTTGAATTCCTGGAGCAGGTAGGGCAGTTGCACAGGTGCTAAGTTCATTCAGTGCTAGCAAAGAACTTTGATTGAAAAGGCAGGTGCAATCTCATTATGCCAACTCCAAAAATGCATAAAAGGTATGGTATCTCATGAGAGGTGGTGAGTTGCAGACGCTATACTGATCTGCACTAGTGTTGAGCTCGAATATTCTAATCACAAATTTGTATTGGTAATTATTGTCACTTTGAGAATTTGCAAAGATCTAGAATATAGAGCTATATCTTTGGTAATCAAAAAACAATCTGGGCTTTTTTTCATCCTTTTTATGCTATCTTTCATCCATACCATTTATTTTTTAATAGTTATTATTTTACCCATCATTAATAAACCCATATTAAAGATGTTTTTTTTTTTACTTTTCACAAATAAAAAATTTTTAGATTTTTTTACGGATTCTAAAATATTTTTTAAATAGATTATTATATTTAACAGACAATCACAGAGAGGCTATATACCAAAAAACAGAAATGTACAAGTCAACAACCAATCCACAAGACAGCTACAGTCAGCAAACCTTACAATAACCACACCTCAGTTAAACCTCATTGGATATGCTATTGCCAGGACTAGCTCTCATCTGATTGATAGCCAGAAAGTATGAAAATTGCTTAATTAATACTGGATGGCTTGAGGGGAGCTGCACCCCAAGATCATTATCATTAGGGTGATAAATATGTTAATTTATTTATGCCAGCTAACTCTTCTCTCACTGCATAGCTTGGCTGCATAAACATTTTCAGCTTTCTAATTGTCCTAATATTATATCAAATTTCCTTTCTATACTGTTTTGTCAGGTAAACTCATTTGCATAAACATGAATATGGGAAATAATAGGCATGTACTTTTTCAGCCTAAAAAAGCAGACTCTGCTAGTTTGCATCTCCTTCTCATATTCAAGTTTATGCAAATTAGTTTATAACACAACAGTATAGAAATGTTATAGAATATAATATTAGGACAATTAGAAAACGGAAAAATTTTATGCAGCCCTCCTAAACAGTGAGAAAAGAGTTAGCTGGCATCCAAAAAGACATGTACAATTTTTGTCACCCTAATGATAATGATCTAGGAGCACAGGTCCCCCGAAGCCATCCAATTTAAATCAAGCAATTTTGAGGCTTATTGCCTTTAGTCATATGAGAGCAGGGTTTGAGTACTTCATTGTGCTTCAGGCTGCTATTGTAAGGTCTACTAACTGTACTTGTCCCATGGATAGTTTGCTGGCTTGCACATATCTAGTTTATGAGTACTTTTGATTATAGCTGCATTGAAATACTGGTTTGGTATCTGCTTTTGAATTCCTGGAGCAGGTAGGGCAGTTGCACAGGTGCTAAGTTCATTCAGTGCTAGCAAAGAACTTTGATTGAAAAGGCAGGTGCAATCTCATTATGCCAACTCCAAAAATGCATAAAAGGTATGGTATCTCATGAGAGGTGGTGAGTTGCAGACGCTATACTGATCTGCACTAGTGTTGAGCTCGAATATTCTAATCACAAATTTGTATTGGTAATTATTGTCACTTTGAGAATTTGCAAAGATCTAGAATATAGAGCTATATCTTTGGTAATCAAAAAACAATCTGGGCTTTTTTTCATCCTTTTATGCTATCTTTCATCCATACCATTTATTTTTTAATAGTTATTATTTTACCCATCATTAATAAACCCATATTAAAGATGTTTTTTTTTTTACTTTTCACAAATAAAAAATTTTTAGATTTTTTTACGGATTCTAAAATATTTTTAAATAGATTATTATATTTAACAGACAATCACAGAGAGGCTATATACCAAAAAACAGAAATGTACAAGTCAACAACCAATCCACAAGACAGCTACAGTCAGCAAACCTTACAATAACCACACCTCAGTTAAACCTCATTGGATATGCTATTGCCAGGACTAGCTCTCATCTGATTCATAGCCAGAAAGTATGAAAATTGCTTAATTAATACTGGATGGCTTGAGGGAGCTGCACCCCAAGATCATTATCATTAGGGTGATAAATATGTTAATTTATTTATGCCAGCTAACTCTTCTCTCACTGCATAGCTTGGCTGCATAAACATTTTCAGCTTTCTAATTGTCCTAATATTATATCAAATTTCCTTTCTATACTGTTTTGTCAGGTAAACTCATTTGCATAAACATGAATATGGGAAATAATAGGCATGTACTTTTTCAGCCTAAAAAAGCAGACTCTGCTAGTTTGCATCTCCCTTCTCATATTCAAGTTTATGCAAATTAGTTTATAACACAACAGTATAGAAATGTTATAGAATATAATATTAGGACAATTAGAAAACGGAAAAATTTTATGCAGCCCTCCTAAACAGTGAGAAAAGAGTTAGCTGGCATCCAAAAGACATGTACAATTTTTGTCACCCTAATGATAATGATCTAGGAGCACAGGTCCCCCGAAGCCATCCAATTTAAATCAAGCAATTTTGAGGCTTATTGCCTTTAGTCATATGAGAGCAGGGTTTGAGTACTTCATTGTGCTTCAGGCTGCTATTGTAAGGTCTGCTAACTGTACTTGTCCCATGGATAGTTTACTGGCTTGCACATACTTAGTTTATGAGTACTTTTGATTATAACTGCATTGAAATACTGGGTTGGTATCTGCTTTTGGATTCCTGGAGCAGGTAGGGCAGTTGCACAGGTGCTAAGTTCATTCAGTGCTAGCAAAGAACTTTGATTGGAAAGGCAGGTGCATTCTCATTATGCCAACTCCAAAAATGCATAAAAGGTATGGTATCTCATGAGAGGTGGTGAGTTGCAGACGCTATACTGATCTGCACTAGTGTTGAGCTCGAATATTCTAATCACAAATTTGTATTGGTAATTATTGTCACTTTGAGAATTTGCAAAGATCTAGAATATAGAGCTATATCTTTGGTAATCAAAAACAATCTGGGCTTTTTTCATCCTTTTATGCTATCTTTCATCCATACCATTTATTTTTTAATAGTTATTATTTTACCCATCATTAATAAACCCATATTAAAGATGTTTTTTTTTTTTACTTTTCACAAATAAAAAAATTTTTAGATTTTTTTTACGGATTCTAAAATATTTTTTAAATAGATTATTATATTTAACAGACAATCACAGAGAGGCTATATACCAAAAAACAGAAATGTACAAGTCAACAACCAATCCACAAGACAGCTACAGTCAGCAAACCTTACAATAACAGGCTGTTGCACTGTGAAACACCTAGCAATAACCAAACCTCAGTTAAACCTCATTGGATATGCTATTGCCAGGACTAGCTCTCATCTGATTCATAGCCAGAAAGTATGAAAATTGCTTAATTAATACTAGATGGCTTGAAGGGAGCTGCACCCCAAGATCATTATCATTAGGGTGATAAATATGTTAATTTATTTATGCCAGCTAACTCTTCTCTCACTGCATAGCTTGGCTGCATAAACATTTTCAGCTTTCTAATTGTCCTAATATTATATCAAATTTCCTTTCTATACTGCTTTGTCAGGTAAACTCATTTGCATAAACATGAATATGGGAAATAATAGGCATGTACTTTTTCAGCCTAAAAAAAAGCAGACTCTGCTAGTTTGCATCTCCTGCTCATATTCAAGTTTATGCAAATTAGTTTATAACACAACAGTATAGAAATGTTATAGAATATAATATTAGGACAATTAGAAAACGGAAAAATTTTATGCAGCCCTCCTAAACAGTGAGAAAAGAGTTAGCTGGCATCCAAAAAGACATGTACAATTTTTGTCACCCTAATGATAATGATCTGGAGCACAGGTCCCCCCGAAGCCATCCAATCTAAATCAAGCAATTTTGAGGCTTATTGCCTTTAGTCATATGAGAGCAGGGTTTGAGTACTTCATTGTGCTTCAGGCTGCTATTGTAAGGTCTGCTAACTGTACTTGTCCCATGGATAGTTTACTGGCTTGCACATACTTAGTTTATGAGTACTTTTGATTATAACTGCATTGAAATACTGGGTTGGTATCTGCTTTTGGATTCCTGGAGCAGGTAGGGCAGTTGCACAGGTGCTAAGTTCATTCAGTGCTAGCAAAGAACTTTGATTGGAAAGGCAGGTGCATTCTCATTATGCCAACTCCAAAAATGCATAAAAGGTATGGTATCTCATGAGAGGTGGTGAGTTGCAGACGCTATACTGATCTGCACTAGTGTTGGTCTCGAATATTCTAATCACAAATTTGTATTGGTAATTATTGTCACTTTGAGAATTTGCAAAGATCTAGAATATAGAGCTATATCTTTGGTAATCAAAAAACAATCTGGGCTTTTTTTCATCCTTTTTATGCTATCTTTCATCCATACCATTTATTTTTTAATAGTTATTATTTTACCCATCATTAATAAACCTATATTAAAGATGTTTTTTTTTTTTACTTTTCACAAATAAAAAAATTTTTAGATTTTTTTTACGGATTCTAAAATATTTTTTAAATAGATTATTATATTTAACAGACAATCACAGAGAGGCTATATACCAAAAAACAGAAATGTACAAGTCAACAACCAACCCACAAGACAGCTACAGTCAGCAAACCTTACAATAACCACACCACAGTTAAACCTCATTGGATATGCTATTGCCAGGACTAGCTCTCGTCTGATTGATAGCCAGAAAGTATGAAAATTGCTTAATTAATACTGGATGGCTTGAGGGGAGCTGCACCCCAAGATCATTATCATTAGGGTGATAAATATGTTAATTTATTTATGCCAGCTAACTCTTCTCTCACTGCATAGCTTGGCTGCATAAACATTTTCAGCTTTCTAATTGTCCTAATATTATATCAAATTTCCTTTCTATACTGTTTTGTTAGGTAAACTCATTTGCATAAACATGAATATGGGAAATAATAGGCATGTACTTTTTCAGCCTAAAAAAAAGCAGACTCTGCTAGTTTGCATCTCCTTCTCATATTCAAGTTTATGCAAATTAGTTTATAACACAACAGTATAGAAATGTTATAGAATATAATATTAGGACAATTAGAAAACGGAAAAATTTTATGCAGCCCTCCTAAACAGTGAGAAAAGAGTTAGCTGGCATCCAAAAAGACATGTACAATTTTTGTCACCCTAATGATAATGATCTAGGAGCACAGGTCCCCCCGAAACCATCCAATTTAAATCAAGCAATTTTGAGGTTTATTGCCTTTAGTCGTATTAGAGCAGGGTTTGAGTACTTCATTGTGCTTCAGGCTGCTATTGTAAGGTCTGCTAACTGTACTTGTCCCATGGATAGTTTACTGGCTTGCACATACTTAGTTTATGAGTACTTTTGATTATAGCTGCATTGAAATACTGGGTTGGTATCTGCTTTTGGATTCCTGGAGCAGGTAGGGCAGTTGCACAGGTGCTAAGTTCATTCAGTGCTAGCAAAGAACTTTGATTGGAAAGGCAGGTGCATTCTCATTATGCCAACTCCAAAAATGCATAAAAGGTATGGTATCTCATGAGAGGTGGTGAGTTGCAGACGCTATACTGATCTGCACTAGTGTTGAGCTCGAATATTCTAATCACAAATTTGTATTGGTAATTATTGTCACTTTGAGAATTTGCAAAGATCTAGAATATAGAGCTATATCTTTGGTAATCAAAAAACAATCTGGGCTTTTTTTCATCCTTTTTATGCTATCTTTCATCCATACCATTTATTTTTTAATAGTTATTATTTTACCCATCATTAATAAACCCATATTAAAGATGTTTTTTTTTACTTTTCACAAATAAAAAATTTTTAGATTTTTTTACGGATTCTAAAATATTTTTATATAGATTATTATATTTAACAGACAATCACAGAGAGGCTATATACCAAAAACAGAAATGTACAAGTCAACAACCAATCCACAAGACAGCTACAGTCAGCAAACCTTACAATAACAGGCTGTTGCACTGTGAAACACCTAGCAATAACCAAACCTCAGTTAAACCTCATTGGATATGCTATTGCCAGGACTAGCTCTCATCTGATTCATAGCCAGAAAGTATGAAAATTGCTTAATTAATACTAGATGGCTTGAAGGGAGCTGCACCCCAAGATCATTATCATTAGGGTGATAAATATGTTAATTTATTTATGCCAGCTAACTCTTCTCTCACTGCATAGCTTGGCTGCATAAACATTTTCAGCTTTCTAATTGTCCTAATATTATATCAAATTTCCTTTCTATACTGTTTTGTCAGGTAAACTCATTTGCATAAAAAAGAATATGGGAAATAATAGGCATGTACTTTTTCAGCCTAAAAAAAAGCAGACTCTGCTAGTTTGCATCTCCTTCTCATATTCAAGTTTATGCAAATTAGTTTATAACACAACAGTATAGAAAAGTTATAGAATATAATATTAGGACAATTAGAAAACGGAAAAATTTTATGCAGCCCTCCTAAACAGTGAGAAAAGAGTTAGCTGGCATCCAAAAAGACATGTACAATTTTTGTCACCCTAATGATAATGATCTAGGAGCACAGGTCCCCCCAAAGCCATCCAATTTAAATCAAGCAATTTTGAGGGTTATTGCCTTTAGTCATATGAGAGCAGGGTTTGAGTACTTCATTGTGCTTCAGGCAACTATTGTAAGGTCTGCTAACTGTACTTGTCCCATGGATAGTTTACTGGCTTGCACATATCTAGTTTATGAGTACTTTTGATTATAGCTGCATTGAAATACTGGGTTGGTATCTGCTTTTGAATTCCTGGAGCAGGTAGGGCAGTTGCACAGGTGCTAAGTTCATTCAGTGCTAGCAAAGAACTTTGATTGAAAAGGCAGGTGCATTCTCATTATGCCAACTCCAAAAATGCATAAAAGGTATGGTATCTCATGGGAGGTGGTGAGTTGCAGACGCTATACTGATCTGCACTAGTGTTGAGCTCGAATATTCTAATCACAAATTTGTATTGGTAATTATTGTCACTTTGAGAATTTGCAAAGATCTAGAATATAGAGCTATATCTTTGGTAATCAAAAAACAATCTGGGCTTTTTTCATCCTTTTTATGCTATCTTTCATCCATACCATTTATTTTTTAATAGTTATTATTTTACCCATCATTAATAAACCCATATTAAAGATGTTTTTTTTTTACTTTTCACAAATAAAAAGATTTTTAGATTTTTTTTACGGATTCTAAAATATTTTTTAAATAGATTATTATATTTAACAGACAATCACAGAGAGGCTATATACCAAAAAACAGAAATGTACAAGTCAACAACCAATCCACAAGACAGCTACAGTCAGCAAACCTTACAATAACCACACCTCAGTTAAACCTCATTGGATATGCTATTGCCAGGACTAGCTCTCGTCTGATTGATAGCCAGAAAGTATGAAAATTGCTTAATTAATACTGGATGGCTTGAGGGAGCTGCACCCCAAGATCATTATCATTAGGGTGATAAATATGTTAATTTATTTATGCCAGCTAACTCTTCTCTCACTGCATAGCTTGGCTGCATAAACATTTTCAGCTTTCTAATTGTCCTAATATTATATCAAATTTCCTTTCTATACTGTTTTGTCAGGTAAACTCATTTGCATAAACATGAATATGGGAAATAATAGGCATGTACTTTTTCAGCCTAAAAAAAGCAGACTCTGCTAGTTTGCATCTCCTTCTCATATTCAAGTTTATGCAAATTAGTTTATAACACAACAGTATAGAAATGTTATAGAATATAATATTAGGACAATTAGAAAACGGAAAAATTTTATGCAGCCCTCCTAAACAGTGAGAAAGAGTTAGCTGGCATCCAAAAAGACATGTACAATTTTTGTCACCCTAATGATAATGATCTAGGAGCACAGGTCCCCCCGAAGCCATCCAATTTAAATCAAGCAATTTTGAGGTTTATTGCCTTTAGTCGTATTAGAGCAGGGTTTGAGTACTTCATTGTGCTTCAGGCTGCTATTGTAAGGTCTGCTAACTGTACTTGTCCCATGGATAGTTTACTGGCTTGCACATACTTAGTTTATGAGTACTTTTGATTATAGCTGCATTGAAATACTGGGTTGGTATCTGCTTTTGGATTCCTGGAGCAGGTAGGGCAGTTGCACAGGTGCTAAGTTCATTCAGTGCTAGCAAAGAACTTTGATTGGAAAGGCAGGTGCATTCTCATTATGCCAACTCCAAAAATGCATAAAAGGTATGTTATCTCATGAGAGGTGGTGAGTTGCAGACGCTATACTGATCTGCACTAGTGTTGAGCTCGAATATTCTAATCACAAATTTGTATTGGTAATTATTGTCACTTTGAGAATTTGCAAAGATCTAGAATATAGAGCTATATCTTTGGTAATCAAAAAACAATCTGGGCTTTTTTTTTATCCTTTTTATGCTATCTTTCATCCATACCATTTATTTTTTAATAGTTATTATTTTACCCATCATTAATAAACCCATATTAAAGATGTTTTTTTTTTTTTACTTTTCACAAATAAAAAATTTTTAGATTTTTTACGGATTCTAAAATATTTTTTAAATAGATTATTATATTTAACAGACAATCACAGAGAGGCTATATACCAAAAAACAGAAATGTACAAGTCAACAACCAATCCACAAGACAGCTACAGTCAGCAAACCTTACAATAACAGGCTGTTGCACTGTGAAACACCTAGCAATAACCACACCTCAGTTAAACCTCATTGGATATGCTATTGCCAGGACTAGCTCTCATCTGATTCATAGCCAGAAAGTATGAAAATTGCTTAATTAATACTGGATGGCTTGAAGGGAACTGCACCCCAAGATCATTATCATTAGGGTGATAAATATGTTAATTTATTTATGCCAGCTAACTCTTCTCTCACTGCATAGCTTGGCTGCATAAACATTTTCAGCTTTCTAATTGTCCTAATATTATATCAAATTTCCTTTCTATACTGTTTTGTCAGGTAAACTCATTTGCATAAACATGAATATGGGAAATAATAGGCATGTACTTTTCAGCCTAAAAAAGCAGACTCTGCTAGTTTGCATCTCCTTCTCATATTCAAGTTTATGCAAATTAGTTTATAACACAACAGTATAGAAATGTTATAGAATATAATATTAGGACAATTAGAAAACGGAAAAATTTTATGCAGCCCTCCTAAACAGTGAGAAAAGAGTTAGCTGGCATCAAAAGACATGTACAATTTTTGTCACCCTAATGATAATGATCTAGGAGCACAGGTCCCACGAAGCCATCCAATTTAAATCAAGCAATTTTGAGGCTTATTGCCTTTAGTCGTATGCGAGCAGGGTTTGAGTACTTCATTGTGCTTCAGGCTGCTATTGTAAGGTCTGCTAACTGTACTTGTCCCATGGATAGTTTACTGGCTTGCACATACTTAGTTTATGAGTACTTTTGATTATAGCTGCATTGAAATACTGGGTTGGTATCTGCTTTTGGATTCCTGGAGCAGGTAGGGCAGTTGCACAGGTGCTAAGTTCATTCAGTGCTAGCAAAGAACTTTGATTGGAAAGGCAGGTGCATTCTCATTATGCCAACTCCAAAAATGCATAAAAGGTATGGTATCTCATGAGAGGTGGTGAGTTGCAGACGCTATACTGATCTGCACTAGTGTTGAGCTCGAATATTCTAATCACAAATTTGTATTGGTAATTATTGTCACTTTGAGAATTTGCAAAGATCTAGAATATAGAGCTATATCTTTGGTAATCAAAAAACAATCTGGGCTTTTTTCATCCTTTTTATGCTATCTTTCATCCATACCATTTATTTTTTAATAGTTATTATTTTACCCATCATTAATAAACCCATATTAAAGATGTTTTTTTTACTTTTCACAAATAAAAAATTTTTAGATTTTTTTACGGATTCTAAAATATTTTTAAATAGATTATTATATTTAACAGACAATCACAGAGAGGCTATATACCAAAAAACAGAAATGTACAAGTCAACAACCAATCCACAAGACAGCTACAGTCAGCAAACCTTACAATAACAGGCTGTTGCACTGTGAAACACCTAGCAATAACCACACCTCAGTTAAACCTCATTGGATATGCTATTGCCAGGACTAGCTCTCATCTGATTCATAGCCAGAAAGTATGAAAATTGCTTAATTAATACTGGATGGCTTGAAGGGAACTGCACCCCAAGATCATTATCATTAGGGTGATAAATATGTTAATTTATTTATGCCAGCTAACTCTTCTCTCACTGCATAGCTTGGCTGCATAAACATTTTCAGCTTTCTAATTGTCCTAATATTATATCAAATTTCCTTTCTATACTGTTTTGTCAGGTAAACTCATTTGCATAAACATGAATATGGGAAATAATAGGCATGTACTTTTTCAGCCTAAAAAAAGCAGACTCTGCTAGTTTGCATCTCCTTCTCATATTCAAGTTTATGCAAATTAGTTTATAACACAACAGTATAGAAATGTTATAGAATATAATATTAGGACAATTAGAAAACGGAAAAATTTTATGCAGCCCTCCTAAACAGTGAGAAAAGAGTTAGCTGGCATCCAAAGACATGTACAATTTTTGTCACCCTAATGATAATGATCTAGGAGCACAGAGTCCCACCGAAGCCATCAATTTAAATCAAGCAATTTTGAGGCTTATTGCCTTTAGTCATATGAGAGCAGGGTTTGAGTACTTCATTGTGCTTCAGGCTGCTATTGTAAGGTCTGCTAACTGTACTTGTCCCATGGATAGTTTACTGGCTTGCACATACTTAGTTTATGAGTACTTTTGATTATAGCTGCATTGAAATACTGGGTTGGTATCTGCTTTTGGATTCCTGGAGCAGGTAGGGCAGTTGCACAGGTGCTAAGTTCATTCAGTGCTAGCAAAGAACTTTGATTGGAAAGGCAGGTGCATTCTCATTATGCCAACTCAAAAATGCATAAAAGGTATGGTATCTCATGAGAGGTGGTGAGTTGCAGACGCTATACTGATCTGCACTAGTGTTGAGCTCGAATATTCTAATCACAAATTTGTATTGGTAATTATTGTCACTTTGAGAATTTGCAAAGATCTAGAATATAGAGCTATATCTTTGGTAATCAAAAAACAATCTGGGCTTTTTTCATCCTTTTTATGCTATCTTTCATCCATACCATTTATTTTTAATAGTTATTATTTTACCCATCATTAATAAACCCATATTAAAGATGTTTTTTTTACTTTTCACAAATAAAAAATTTTTAGATTTTTTACGGATTCTAAAATATTTTTAAATAGATTATTATATTTAACAGACAATCACAGAGAGGCTATATACCAAAAAACAGAAATGTACAAGTCAACAACCAATCCACAAGACAGCTACAGTCAGCAAACCTTACAATAACAGGCTGTTGCACTGTGAAACACCTAGCAATAACCACACCTCAGTTAAACCTCATTGGATATGCTATTGCCAGGACTAGCTCTCATCTGATTCATAGCCAGAAAGTATGAAAATTGCTTAATTAATACTGGATGGCTTGAAGGAGACTGCACCCCAAGATCATTATCATTAGGGTGATAAATATGTTAATTTATTTATGCCAGCTAACTCTTCTCTCACTGCATAGCTTGGCTGCATAAACATTTTCAGCTTTCTAATTGTCCTAATATTATATCAAATTTCCTTTCTATACTGTTTTGTCAGGTAAACTCATTTGCATAAACATGAATATGGGAAATAATAGGCATGTACTTTTTCAGCCTAAAAAAAGCAGACTCTGCTAGTTTGCATCTCCTTCTCATATTCAAGTTTATGCAAATTAGTTTATAACACAACAGTATAGAAATGTTATAGAATATAATATTAGGACAATTAGAAAACGGAAAAATTTTATGCAGCCCTCCTAAACAGTGAGAAAAGAGTTAGCTGGCATCAAGAACATGTACAATTTTTGTCACCCTAATGATAATGATCTAGGAACTAGGTCCCCCGAAGCCATCCAATTTAAATCAAGCAATTTTGAGGCTTATTGCCTTTAGTCATATGAGAGCAGGGTTTGAGTACTTCATTGTGCTTCAGGCTGCTATTGTAAGGTCTGCTAACTGTACTTGTCCCATGGATAGTTTACTGGCTTGCACATACTTAGTTTATGAGTACTTTTGATTATAGCTGCATTGAAATACTGGGTTGGTATCTGCTTTTGGATTCCTGGAGCAGGTAGGGCAGTTGCACAGGTGCTAAGTTCATTCAGTGCTAGCAAAGAACTTTGATTGGAAAGGCAGGTGCATTCTCATTATGCCAACTCCAAAAATGCATAAAAGGTATGGTATCTCATGAGAGGTGGTGAGTTGCAGACGCTATACTGATCTGCACTAGTGTTGAGCTCGAATATTCTAATCACAAATTTGTATTGGTAATTATTGTCACTTTGAGAATTTGCAAAGATCTAGAATATAGAGCTATATCTTTGGTAATCAAAAAACAATCTGGGCTTTTTTCATCCTTTTTATGCTATCTTTCATCCATACCATTTATTTTTAATAGTTATTATTTTACCCATCATTAATAAACCCATATTAAAGATGTTTTTTTACTTTTCACAAATAAAAAAATTTTTAGATTTTTTACGGATTCTAAAATATTTTTAAATAGATTATTATATTTAACAGACAATCACAGAGAGGCTATATACCAAAAACAGAAATGTACAAGTCAACAACCAATCCACAAGACAGCTACAGTCAGCAAACCTTACAATAACAGGCTGTTGCACTGTGAAACACCTAGCAATAACCACACCTCAGTTAAACCTCATTGGATATGCTATTGCCAGGACTAGCTCTCATCTGATTCATAGCCAGAAAGTATGAAAATTGCTTAATTAATACTGGATGGCTTGAAGGGAACTGCACCCCAAGATCATTATCATTAGGGTGATAAATATGTTAATTTATTTATGCCAGCTAACTCTTCTCTCACTGC
Organism: Bufotes viridis; assembly: GCA_033119425.1. Classification (NCBI taxonomy): domain Eukaryota; kingdom Metazoa; phylum Chordata; class Amphibia; order Anura; family Bufonidae; genus Bufotes; species Bufotes viridis. Next base: position 46,335 of record JAKVIS010000351.1, read on the forward strand.
ATAGCTTGGCTGCATAAACATTTTCAGCTTTCTAATTGTCCTAATATTATATCAAATTTCCTTTCTATACTGTTTTGTCAGGTAAACTCATTTGCATAAACATGAATATGGGAAATAATAGGCATGTACTTTTTCAGCCTAAAAAAAAGCAGACTCTGCTAGTTTGCATCTCCTTCTCATATTCAAGTTTATGCAAATTAGTTTATAACACAACAGTATAGAAATGTTATAGAATATAATATTAGGACAATTAGAAAACGGAAAAATTTTATGCAGCCCTCCTAAACAGTGAGAAAGAGTTAGCTGGCATCAAGACATGTACAATTTTTGTCACCCTAATGATAATGATCTAGGAGCACAGGTCCCACCGAAGCCATCCAATTTAAATCAAGCAATTTTGAGGCTTATTGCCTTTAGTCGTATGAGAGCAGGGTTTGAGTACTTCATTGTGCTTCAGGCTGCTATTGTAAGGTCTGCTAACTGTACTTGTCCCATGGATAGTTTACTGGCTTACACATACTTAGTTTATGAGTACTTTTGATTATAGCTGCATTGAAATACTGGGTTGGTATCTGCTTTTGGATTCCTGGAGCAGGTAGGGCAGTTGCACAGGTGCTAAGTTCATTCAGTGCTAGCAAAGAACTTTGATTGGAAAGGCAGGTGCATTCTCATTTTGCCAACTCCAAAAATGCATAAAAGGTATGGTATCTCATGAGAGGTGGTGAGTTACAGACGCTATACTGATCTGCACTAGTGTTGAGCTCGAATATTCTAATCACAAATTTGTATTGGTAATTATTGTCACTTTGAGAATTTGCAAAGATCTAGAATATAGAGCTATATCTTTGGTAATCAAAAAACAATCTGGGCTTTTTTCATCCTTTTATGCTATCTTTCATCCATACTATTTATTTTTAATAGTTATTATTTTACCCATCATTAATAAACCCATATTAAAGATGTTTTTTTTACTTTTCACAAATAAAAATTTTTTAGATTTTTTACGGATTCTAAAATATTTTTAAATAGATTATTATATTTAACAGACAATCACAGAGAGGCTATATACCAAAAAACAGAAATGTACAAGTCAACAACCAATCCACAAGACAGCTACAGACAGCAAACCTTACAATAACAGGCTGTTGCACTGTGAAACACCTAGCAATAACCAAACCTCAGTTAAACCTCATTGGATATGCTATTGCCAGGACTAGCTCTCATCTGATTCATAGCCAGAAAGTATGAAAATTGCTTAATTAATACTAGATGGCTTGAAGGGAGCTGCACCCCAAGATCATTATCATTAGGGTGATAAATATGTTAATTTATTTATGCCAGCTAACTCTTCTCTCACTGCATAGCTTGGCTGCATAAACATTTTCAGCTTTCTAATTGTCCTAATATTATATCAAATTTCCTTTCTATACTGTTTTGTCAGGTAAACTCATTTGCATAAACATGAATATGGGAAATAATAGGCATGTACTTTTTCAGCCTAAAAAAAGCAGACTCTGCTAGTTTGCATCTCCTTCTCATATTCAAGTTTATGCAAATTAGTTTATAACACAACAGTATAGAAATGTTATAGAATATAATATTAGGACAATTAGAAAACGGAAAAATTTTATGCAGCCCTCCTAAACAGTGAGAAAGAGTTAGCTGGCATCAAAAGACATGTACAATTTTTGTCACCCTAATGATAATGATCTAGGGCACAGGTCCCCGAAGCCATCAATCTAAATCAAGCAATTTTGAGGCTTATTGCCTTTAGTCATATGAGAGCAGGGTTTGAGTACTTCATTGTGCTTCAGGCTGCTATTGTAAGGTCTGCTAACTGTACTTGTCCCATGGATAGTTTACTGGCTTGCACATACTTAGTTTATGAGTACTTTTGATTATAGCTGCATTGAAATACTGGGTTGGTATCTGCTTTTGGATTCCTGGAGCAGGTAGGGCAGTTGCACAGGTGCTAAGTTCATTCAGTGCTAGCAAAGAACTTTGATTGGAAAGGCAGGTGCATTCTCATTATGCCAACTCCAAAAATGCATAAAAGGTATGGTATCTCATGAGAGGTGGTGAGTTGCAGACGCTATACTGATCTGCACTAGTGTTGAGCTCGAATATTCTAATCACAAATTTGTATTGGTAATTATTGTCACTTTGAGAATTTGCAAAGATCTAGAATATAGAGCTATATCTTTGGTAATCAAAAAACAATCTGGGCTTTTTCATCCTTTTTATGCTATCTTTCATCCATACCATTTATTTTTAATAGTTATTATTTTACCCATCATTAATAAACCCATATTAAAGATGTTTTTTTTTTTTTACTTTTCACAAATAAAAAAATTTTTAGATTTTTTTTACGGATTCTAAAATATTTTTTAAATAGATTATTATATTTAACAGATAATCACAGAGAGGCTATATACCAAAAAACAGAAATGTACAAGTCAACAACCAACCCACAAGACAGCTACAGTCAGCAAACCTTACAATAACCACACCACAGTTAAACCTCATTGGATATGCTATTGCCAGGACTAGCTCTCGTCTGATTGATAGCCAGAAAGTATGAAAATTGCTTAATTAATACTGGATGGCTTGAGGGAACTGCACCCCAAGATCATTATCATTAGGGTGATAAATATGTTAATTTATTTATGCCAGCTAACTCTTCTCTCACTGCATAGCTTGGCTGCATAAACATTTTCAGCTTTCTAATTGTCCTAATATTATATCAAATTTCCTTTCTATACTGTTTTGTCAGGTAAACTCATTTGCATAAACATGAATATGGGAAATAATAGGCATGTACTTTTTCAGCCTAAAAAAAAGCAGACTCTGCTAGTTTGCATCTCCTTCTCATATTCAAGTTTATGCAAATTAGTTTATAACACAACAGTATAGAAAAGTTATAGAATATAATATTAGGACAATTAGAAAACGGAAAAATTTTATGCAGCCCTCCTAAACAGTGAGAAAAGAGTTAGCTGGCATCCAAAAAGACATGTACAATTTTTGTCACCCTAATGATAATGATCTAGGAGCACAGGTCCCCCCGAAGCCATCCAATTTAAATCAAGCAATTTTGAGGGTTATTGCCTTTAGTCATATGAGAGCAGGGTTTGAGTACTTCATTGTGCTTCAGGCAGCTATTGTAAGGTCTGCTAACTGTACTTGTCCCATGGATAGTTTACTGGCTTACACATATCTAGTTTATGAGTACTTTTGATTATAGCTGCATTGAAATACTGGGTTGGTATCTGCTTTTGAATTCCTGGAGCAGGTAGGGCAGTTGCACAGGTGCTAAGTTCATTCAGTGCTAGCAAAGAACTTTGATTGAAAAGGCAGGTGCATTCTCATTATGCCAACTCCAAAAATGCATAAAAGGTATGGTATCTCATGAGAGGTGGTGAGTTGCAGACGCTATACTGATCTGCACTAGTGTTGAGCTCGAATATTCTAATCACAAATTTGTATTGGTAATTATTGTCACTTTGAGAATTTGCAAAGATCTAGAATATAGAGCTATATCTTTGGTAATCAAAAAACAATCTGGGCTTTTTTCATCCTTTTTATGCTATCTTTCATCCATACCATTTATTTTTAATAGTTATTATTTTACCCATCATTAATAAACCCATATTAAAGATGTTTTTTTACTTTTCACAAATAAAAAGATTTTTAGATTTTTTTACGGATTCTAAAATATTTTTAAATAGATTATTATATTTAACAGACAATCACAGAGAGGCTATATACCAAAAAACAGAAATGTACAAGTCAACAACCAATCCACAAGACAGCTACAGTCAGCAAACCTTACAATAACCACACCTCAGTTAAACCTCATTGGATATGCTATTGCCAGGACTAGCTCTCGTCTGATTGATAGCCAGAAAGTATGAAAATTGCTTAATTAATACTGGATGGCTTGAGGGAACTGCACCCCAAGATCATTATCATTAGGGTGATAAATATGTTAATTTATTTATGCCAGCTAACTCTTCTCTCACTGCATAGCTTGGCTGCATAAACATTTTCAGCTTTCTAATTGTCCTAATATTATATCAAATTTCCTTTCTATACTGTTTTGTCAGGTAAACTCATTTGCATAAACATGAATATGGGAAATAATAGGCATGTACTTTTCAGCCTAAAAAAAGCAGACTCTGCTAGTTTGCATCTCCTTCTCATATTCAAGTTTATGCAAATTAGTTTATAACACAACAGTATAGAAATGTTATAGAATATAATATTAGGACAATTAGAAAACGGAAAAATTTTATGCAGCCCTCCTAAACAGTGAGAAAGAGTTAGCTGGCATCAAAGACATGTACAATTTTTGTCACCCTAATGATAATGATCTAGGAGCACAGGTCCCCGAAGCCATCCAATTTAAATCAAGCAATTTTGAGGTTTATTGCCTTTAGTCGTATTAGAGCAGGGTTTGAGTACTTCATTGTGCTTCAGGCTGCTATTGTAAGGTCTGCTAACTGTACTTGTCCCATGGATAGTTTACTGGCTTGCACATACTTAGTTTATGAGTACTTTTGATTATAGCTGCATTGAAATACTGGGTTGGTATCTGCTTTTGGATTCCTGGAGCAGGTAGGGCAGTTGCACAGGTGCTAAGTTCATTCAGTGCTAGCAAAGAACTTTGATTGGAAAGGCAGGTGCATTCTCATTATGCCAACTCCAAAAATGCATAAAAGGTATGGTATCTCATGAGAGGTGGTGAGTTGCAGACGCTATACTGATCTGCACTAGTGTTGAGCTCGAATATTCTAATCACAAATTTGTATTGGTAATTATTGTCACTTTGATTATTTGCAAAGATCTAGAATATAGAGCTATATCTTTGGTAATCAAAAAACAATCTGGGCTTTTTTTCATCCTTTTTATGCTATCTTTCATCCATACCATTTATTTTTTAATAGTTATTATTTTACCCATCATTAATAAACCCATATTAAAGATGTTTTTTTTTTTTTACTTTTCACAAATAAAAAAATTTTTAGATTTTTTTTACGGATTCTAAAATATTTTTTAAATAGATTATTATATTTAACAGACAATCACAGAGAGGCTATATACCAAAAAACAGAAATGTACAAGTCAACAACCAATCCACAAGACAGCTACAGTCAGCAAACCTTACAATAACCACACCTCAGTTAAACCTCATTGGATATGCTATTGCCAGGTCTAGCTCTCGTCTGATTGATAGCCAGAAAGTATGAAAATTGCTTAATTAATACTGGATGGCTTGAGGGGAGCTGCACCCCAAGATCATTATCATTAGGGTGATAAATATGTTAATTTATTTATGCCAGCTAACTCTTCTCTCACTGCATAGCTTGGCTGCATAAACATTTTCAGCTTTCTAATTGTCCTAATATTATATCAAATTTCCTTTCTATACTGTTTTGTCAGGTAAACTCATTTGCATAAACATGAATATGGGAAATAATAGGCATGTACTTTTTCAGCCTAAAAAAAAGCAGACTCTGCTAGTTTGCATCTCCTTCTCATATTCAAGTTTATGCAAATTAGTTTATAACACAACAGTATAGAAATGTTATAGAATATAATATTAGGACAATTAGAAAACGGAAAAATTTTATGCAGCCCTCCTAAACAGTGAGAAAGAGTTAGCTGGCATCCAAAAAGACATGTACAATTTTTGTCACCCTAATGATAATGATCTAGGAGCACAGGTCCCCCCCCCCGAAGCCATCCAATTTAAATCAAGCAATTTTGAGGCTTATTGCCTTTAGTCATATGAGAGCAGGGTTTGAGTACTTCATTGTGCTTCAGGCTGCTATTGTAAGGTCTGCTAACTGTACTTGTCCCATGGATAGTTTACTGGCTTGCACATACTTAGTTTATGAGTATTTTTGATTATAGCTGCATTGAAATACTGGGTTGTTATCTGCTTTTGGATTCCTGGAGCAGGTAGGGAAGTTGCACAGGTGCTAAGTTCATTCAGTGCTAGCAAAGAACTTTGATTGGAAAGGCAGGTGCATTCTCATTATGCCAACTCCAAAAATGCATAAAAGGTATGGTATCTCATGAGAGGTGGTGAGTTGCAGATGCTATACTGATCTGCACTGGTGTTGAGCTCGAATATTCTAATCACAAATTTGTATTGGTAATTATTGTCACTTTGAGAATTTGCAAAGATCTAGAATATAGAGCTATATCTTTGGTAATCAAAAAACAATCTGGGCTTTTTTTCATCCTTTTTATGCTATCTTTCATCCATACCATTTATTTTTTTAATAGTTATTATTTTACCCATCATTAATAAACCTATATTAAAGATGTTTTTTTTACTTTTCACAAATAAAAAAATTTTTAGATTTTTTTACGGATTCTAAAATATTTTTAAATAGATTATTATATTTAACAGACAATCACAGAAATGTACAAGTCAACAACCAATCCACAAGACAGCTACAGTCAGCAAACCTTACAATAACAGGCTGTTGCACTGTGAAACACCTAGCAATAACCACACCTCAGTTAAACCTCATTGGATATGCTATTGCCAGGACTAGCTCTCATCTGATTCATAGCCAGAAAGTATGAAAATTGCTTAATTAATACTGGATGGCTTGAAGGGAGCTGCACCCCAAGATCATTATCATTAGGGTGATAAATATGTTAATTTATTTATGCCAGCTAACTCTTCTCTCACTGCATAGCTTGGCTGCATAAACATTTTCAGCTTTCTAATTGTCCTAATATTATATCAAATTTCCTTTCTATACTGTTTTGTCAGGTAAACTCATTTGCATAAACATGAATATGGGAAATAATAGGCATGTACTTTTTCAGCCTAAAAAAAGCAGACTCTGCTAGTTTGCATCTCCTTCTCATATTCAAGTTTATGCAAATTAGTTTATAACACAACAGTATAGAAATGTTATAGAATATAATATTAGGACAATTAGAAAACGGAAAAATTTTATGCAGCCCTCCTAAACAGTGAGAAAAGAGTTAGCTGGCATCCAAAGACATGTACAATTTTTGTCACCCTAATGATAATGATCTAGGAGCACAGGTCCCCCGAAGCCATCCAATTTAAATCAAGCAATTTTGAGGCTTATTGCCTTTAGTCGTATGAGAGCAGGGTTTGAGTACTTCATTGTGCTTCAGGCTGCTATTGTAAGGTCTGCTAACTGTACTTGTCCCATGGATAGTTTACTGGCTTGCACATACTTAGTTTATGAGTACTTTTGATTATAGCTGCATTGAAATACTGGGTTGGTATCTGCTTTTGGATTCCTGGAGCAGGTAGGGCAGTTGCACAGGTGCTAAGTTCATTCAGTGCTAGCAAAGAACTTTGATTGGAAAGGCAGGTGCATTCTCATTATGCCAACTCCAAAAATGCATAAAAGGTATGGTATCTCATGAGAGGTGGTGAGTTGCAGACGCTATACTGATCTGCACTAGTGTTGAGCTCGAATATTCTAATCACAAATTTGTATTGGTAATTATTGTCACTTTGAGAATTTGCAAAGATCTAGAATATAGAGCTATATCTTTGGTAATCAAAAAACAATCTGGGCTTTTTTTCATCCTTTTTATGCTATCTTTCATCCATACCATTTATTTTTAATAGTTATTATTTTACCCATCATTAATAAACCCATATTAAAGATGTTTTTTTTACTTTTCACAAATAAAAAATTTTTAGATTTTTTACGGATTCTAAAATATTTTTAAATAGATTATTATATTTAACAGACAATCACAGAGAGGCTATATACCAAAAAACAGAAATGTACAAGTCAACAACCAATCCACAAGACAGCTACAGTCAGCAAACCTTACAATAACAGGCTGTTGCACTGTGAAACACCTAGCAATAACCACACCTCAGTTAAACCTCATTGGATATGCTATTGCCAGGACTAGCTCTCATCTGATTGATAGCCAGAAAGTATGAAAATTGCTTAATTAATACTGGATGGCTTGAGGGAACTGCACCCCAAGATCATTATCATTAGGGTGATAAATATGTTAATTTATTTATGCCAGCTAACTCTTCTCTCACTGCATAGCTTGGCTGCATAAACATTTTCAGCTTTCTAATTGTCCTAATATTATATCAAATTTCCTTTCTATACTGTTTTGTCAGGTAAACTCATTTGCATAAACATGAATATGGGAAATAATAGGCATGTACTTTTTCAGCCTAAAAAAGCAGACTCTGCTAGTTTGCATCTCCTTCTCATATTCAAGTTTATGCAAATTAGTTTATAACACAACAGTATAGAAATGTTATAGAATATAATATTAGGACAATTAGAAAACGGAAAAATTTTATGCAGCCCTCCTAAACAGTGAGAAAGAGTTAGCTGGCATCAAAAGACATGTACAATTTTTGTCACCCTAATGATAATGATCTAGGAACACAGGTCCCCCGAAGCCATCCAATTTAAATCAAGCAATTTTGAGGCTTATTGCCTTTAGTCATATGAGAGCAGGGTTTGAGTACTTCATTGTGCTTCAGGCTGCTATTGTAAGGTCTGCTAACTGTACTTGTCCCATGGATAGTTTACTGGCTTGCACATACCTAGTTTATGAGTACTTTTGATTATAGCTGCATTGAAATACTGGGTTGGTATCTGCTTTTGAATTCCTGGAGCAGGTAGGGCAGTTGCACAGGTGCTAAGTTCATTCAGTGCTAGCAAAGAACTTTGATTGGAAAGGCAGGTGCATTCTCATTATGCCAACTCCAAAAATGCATAAAAGGTATGGTATCTCATGAGAGGTGGTGAGTTGCAGACGCTATACTGATCTGCACTAGTGTTGAGCTCGAATATTCTAATCACAAATTTGTATTGGTAATTATTGTCACTTTGAGAATTTGCAAAGATCTAGAATATAGAGCTATATCTTTGGTAATCAAAAAACAATCTGGGCTTTTTTCATCCTTTTTATGCTATCTTTCATCCATACCATTTATTTTTAATAGTTATTATTTTACCCATCATTAATAAACCCATATTAAAGATGTTTTTTTACTTTTCACAAATAAAATATTTTTAGATTTTTTACGGATTCTAAAATATTTTTTAAATAGATTATTATATTTAACAGACAATCACAGAGAGGCTATATACCAAAAAACAGAAATGTACAAGTCAACAACCAATCCACAAGACAGCTACAGTCAGCAAACCTCATTGGATATGCTATTGCCAGGACTAGCTCTCGTCTGATTGATAGCCAGAAAGTATGAAAATTGCTTAATTAATACTGGATGGCTTGAGGGGAGCTGCACCCCAAGATCATTATCATTAGGGTGATAAATATGTTAATTTATTTATGCCAGCTAACTCTTCTCTCACTGCATAGCTTGGCTGCATAAACATTTTCAGCTTTCTAATTGTCCTAATATTATATCAAATTTCCTTTCTATACTGTTTTGTCAGGTAAACTCATTTGCATAAACATGAATATGGGAAATAATAGGCATGTACTTTTCAGCCTAAAAAAAAGCAGACTCTGCTAGTTTGCATCTCCTTCTCATATTCAAGTTTATGCAAATTAGTTTATAACACAACAGTATAGAAATGTTATAGAATATAATATTAGGACAATTAGAAAACGGAAAAATTTTATGCAGCCCTCCTAAACAGTGAGAAAAGAGTTAGCTGGCATCAAAGACATGTACAATTTTTGTCACCCTAATGATAATGATCTAGGAACACAGGTCCCCGAAGCCATCAATTTAAATCAAGCAATTTTGAGGCTTATTGCCTTTAGTCATATGAGAGCAGGGTTTGAGTACTTCATTGTGCTTCAGGCTGCTATTGTAAGGTCTGCTAACTGTACTTGTCTCATGGATAGTTTACTGGCTTGCACATACTTAGTTTATGAGTACTTTTGATTATAGCTGCATTGAAATACTGGGTTGGTATCTGCTTTTGGATTCCTGGAGCAGGTAGGGCAGTTGCACAGGTGCTAAGTTCATTCAGTGCTAGCAAAGAACTTTGTTTGGAAAGGCAGGTGCATTCTCATTATGCCAACTCCAAAAATGCATAAAAGGTATGGTATCTCATGAGAGGTGGTGAGTTGCAGACGCTATACTGATCTGCACTAGTGTTGAGCTCGAATATTCTAATCACAAATTTGTATTGGTAATTATTGTCACTTTGAGAATTTGCAAAGATCTAGAATATAGAGCTATATCTTTGGCAATCAAAAAACAATCTGGGCTATCTTTCATCCATACCATTTATTTTTAATAGTTATTATTTTACCCATCATTAATAAACCCATATTAAAGATGTTTTTTTTTTCACTTTTCACAAATAAAAAAATTTTTAGATTTTTTTTACGGATTCTAAAATATTTTTTAAATAGATTATTATATTTAACAGACAATCACAGAAATGTACAAGTCAACAACCAATCCACAAGACAGCTACAGTCAGCAAACCTTACAATAACAGGCTGTTGCACTGTGAAACACCTAGCAATAACCACACCTCAGTTAAACCTCATTGGATATGCTATTGCCAGGACTAGCTCTCATCTGATTCATAGCCAGAAAGTATGAAAATTGCTTAATTAATACTGGATGGCTTGAAGGGAACTGCACCCCAAGATCATTATCATTAGGGTGATAAATATGTTAATTTATTTATGCCAGCTAACTCTTCTCTCACTGCATAGCTTGGCTGCATAAACATTTTCAGCTTTCTAATTGTCCTAATATTATATCAAATTTCCTTTCTATACTGTTTTGTCAGGTAAACTCATTTGCATAAACATGAATATGGGAAATAATAGGCATGTACTTTTTCAGCCTAAAAAAAGCAGACTCTGCTAGTTTGCATCTCCTTCTCATATTCAAGTTTATGCAAATTAGTTTATAACACAACAGTATAGAAATGTTATAGAATATAATATTAGGACAATTAGAAAACGGAAAAATTTTATGCAGCCCTCCTAAACAGTGAGAAAAGAGTTAGCTGGCATCAAAGACATGTACAATTTTTGTCACCCTAATGATAATGATCTAGGAGCACAGGTCCCCGAAGCCATCAATTTAAATCAAGCAATTTTGAGGCTTATTGCCTTTAGTCATATGAGAGCAGGGTTTGAGTACTTCATTGTGCTTCAGGCTGCTATTGTAAGGTCTGCTAACTGTACTTGTCCCATGGATAGTTTACTGGCTTGCACATACTTAGTTTATGAGTACTTTTGATTATAGCTGCATTGAAATACTGGGTTGGTATCTGCTTTTGGATTCCTGGAGCAGGTAGGGCAGTTGCACAGGTGCTAAGTTCATTCAGTGCTAGCAAAGAACTTTGATTGGAAAGGCAGGTGCATTCTCATTATGCCAACTCCAAAAATGCATAAAAGGTATGGTATCTCATGAGAGGTGGTGAGTTGCAGACGCTATACTGATCTGCACTAGTGTTGAGCTCGAATATTCTAATCACAAATTTGTATTGGTAATTATTGTCACTTTGAGAATTTGCAAAGATCTAGAATATAGAGCTATATCTTTGGTAATCAAAAAACAATCTGGGCTTTTTTCATCCTTTTTATGCTATCTTTCATCCATACCATTTATTTTTAATAGTTATTATTTTACCCATCATTAATAAACCCATATTAAAGATGTTTTTTTTACTTTTCACAAATAAAAAATTTTTAGATTTTTACGGATTCTAAAATATTTTTAAATAGATTATTATATTTAACAGACAATCACAGAGAGGCTATATACCAAAAAACAGAAATGTACAAGTCAACAACCAATCCACAAGACAGCTACAGTCAGCAAACCTTACAATAACCACACCTCAGTTAAACCTCATTGGATATGCTATTGCCAGGACTAGCTCTCATCTGATTGATAGCCAGAAAGTATGAAAATTGCTTAATTAATACTGGATGGCTTGAGGGAGCTGCACCCCAAGATCATTATCATTAGGGTGATAAATATGTTAATTTATTTATGCCAGCTAACTCTTCTCTCACTGCATAGCTTGGCTGCATAAACATTTTCAGCTTTCTAATTGTCCTAATATTATATCAAATTTCTTTTCTATACTGTTTTGTCAGGTAAACTCATTTGCATAAACATGAATATGGGAAATAATAGGCATGTACTTTTTCAGCCTAAAAAAAGCAGACTCTGCTAGTTTGCATCTCCTTCTCATATTCAAGTTTATGCAAATTAGTTTATAACACAACAGTATAGAAATGTTATAGAATATAATATTAGGACAATTAGAAAACGGAAAAATTTTATGCAGCCCTCTAAACAGTGAGAAAAGAGTTAGCTGGCATCCAAAAAGACATGTACAATTTTTGTCACCCTAATGATAATGATCTAGGAGCACAGGTCCCCGAAGCCATCCAATTTAAATCAAGCAATTTTGAGGCTTATTGCCTTTAGTCATATGAGAGCAGGGTTTGAGTACTTCATTGTGCTTCAGGCTGCTATTGTAAGGTCTGCTAACTGTACTTGTCCCATGGATAGTTTACTGGCTTGCACATATCTAGTTTATGAGTACTTTTGATTATAGCTGCATTGAAATACTGGGTTGGTATCTGCTTTTGAATTCCTGGAGCAGGTAGGGCAGTTGCACAGGTGCTAAGTTCATTCAGTGCTAGCAAAGAACTTTGATTGAAAAGGCAGGTGCATTCTCATTATGCCAACTCCAAAAATGCATAAAAGGTATGGTATCTCATGAGAGGTGGTGAGTTGCAGACGCTATACTGATCTGCACTAGTGTTGAGCTCGAATATTCTAATCACAAATTTGTATTGGTAATTATTGTCACTTTGAGAATTTGCAAAGATCTAGAATATAGAGCTATATCTTTGGTAATCAAAAAACAATCTGGGCTTTTTTTCATCCTTTTTATGCTATCTTTCATCCATACCATTTATTTTTTAATAGTTATTATTTTACCCATCATTAATAAACCCATATTAAAGATGTTTTTTTTTACTTTTCTCAAATAAAAAATTTTTAGATTTTTTTACGGATTCTAAAAGATTTTTTAAATAGATTATTATATTTAACAGACAATCACAGAGAGGCTATATACCAAAAAACAGAAATGTACAAGTCAACAACCAATCCACAAGACAGCTACAGTCAGCAAACCTCATTGGATATGCTATTGCCAGGACTAGCTCTCATCTGATTTATTGCCAGAAAGTATGAAAATTGCTTAATTAATACTGGATGGCTTGAGGGGAGCTGCACCCCAAGATCATTATCATTAGGGTGATAAATATGTTAATTTATTTATGCCAGCTAACTCTTCTCTCACTGCATAGCTTGGCTGCATAAACATTTTCAGCTTTCTAATTGTCCTAATATTATATCAAATTTCCTTTCTATACTGTTTTGTCAGGTAAACTCATTTGCATAAACATGAATATGGGAAATAATAGGCATGTACTTTTTCAGCCTAAAAAAAAGCAGACTCTGCTAGTTTGCATCTCCTTCTCATATTCAAGTTTATGCAAATTAGTTTATAACACAACAGTATAGAAATGTTATAGAATATAATATTAGGACAATTAGAAAACGGAAAAATTTTATGCAGCCCTCCTAAACAGTGAGAAAGAGTTAGCTGGCATCCAAAAGACATGTACAATTTTTGTCACCCTAATGATAATGATCTAGGAGCACAGGTCCCCCGAAGCCATCCAATTTAAATCAAGCAATTTTGAGGCTTATTGCCTTTAGTCATATGAGAGCAGGGTTTGAGTACTTCATTGTGCTTCAGGCTGCTGTTGTAAGGTCTGCTAACTGTACTTGTCCCATGGATAGTTTATTGGCTTGCACATATCTAGTTTATGAGTACTTTTGATTATAGCTGCATTGAAATACTGGGTTGGTATCTGCTTTTGAATTCCTGGAGCAGGTAGGGCAATTGCACAGGTGCTAAGTTCATTCAGTGCTATCAAAGAACTTTGATTGAAAAGGCAGGTGCATTCTCATTATGCCAACTCCAAAAATGCATAAAAGGTATGGTATCTCATGAGAGGTGGTGAGTTGCAGACGCTATACTGATCTGCACTAGTGTTGAGCTCGAATATTCTAATCACAAATTTGTATTGGTAATTATTGTCACTTTGAGAATTTGCAAAGATCTAGAATATAGAGCTATATCTTTGGTAATCAAAAAACAATCTGGGCTTTTTTTCATCCTTTTTATGCTATCTTTCATCCATACCATTTATTTTTTAATAGTTATTATTTTACCCATCATTAATAAACCCATATTAAAGATGTTTTTTTTTTTACTTTTCACAAATAAAATATTTTTAGATTTTTTTACGGATTCTAAAATATTTTTAAATAGATTATTATATTTAACAGACAATCACAGAGAGGCTATATACCAAAAAACAGAAATGTACAAGTCAACAACCAATCCACAAGACAGCTACAGTCAGCAAACCTTACAATAACCACACCTCAGTTAAACCTCATTGGATATGCTATTGCCAGGACTAGCTCTCGTCTGATTGATAGCCAGAAAGTATGAAAATTGCTTAATTAATACTGGATGGCTTGAGGGAGCTGCACCCCAAGATCATTATCATTAGGGTGATAAATATGTTAATTTATTTATGCCAGCTAACTCTTCTCTCACTGCATAGCTTGGCTGCATAAACATTTTCAGCTTTCTAATTGTCCTAATATTATATCAAATTTCCTTTCTATACTGTTTTGTCAGGTAAACTCATTTGCATAAACATGAATATGGGAAATAATAGGCATGTACTTTTTCAGCCTAAAAAAGCAGACTCTGCTAGTTTGCATCTCCTTCTCATATTCAAGTTTATGCAAATTAGTTTATAACACAACAGTATAGAAATGTTATAGAATATAATATTAGGACAATTAGAAAACGGAAAAATTTTATGCAGCCCTCTAAACAGTGAGAAAAGAGTTAGCTGGCATCCAAAAGACATGTACAATTTTTGTCACCCTAATGATAATGATCTAGGAGCACAGGTCCCCGAAGCCATCAATTTAAATCAAGCAATTTTGAGGCTTTTGCCTCCTGGTCACATGAGAGCAGGGTTTGAGTACTTCATTGTGCTTCAGGCTGCTATTGTAAGGTCTGCTAACTGTACTTGTCCCATGGATAGTTTACTGGCTTGCACATACCTAGTTTATGAGTACTTTTGATTATAGCTGCATTGAAATACTGGGTTGGTATCTGCTTTTGGATTCCTGGAGCAGGTAGGGCAGTTGCACAGGTGCTAAGTTCATTCAGTGCTAGCAAAGAACTTTGATTGGAAAGGCAGGTGCATTCTCATTATGCCAACTCCAAAAATGCATAAAAGGTATGGTATCTCATGAGAGGTGGTGAGTTGCAGACGCTATACTGATCTGCACTAGTGTTGAGCTCGAATATTCTAATCACAAATTTGTATTGGTAATTATTGTCACTTTGAGAATTTGCAAAGATCTAGAATATAGAGCTATATCTTTGGCAATCAAAAAACAATCTGGGCTATCTTTCATCCATACCATTTATTTTTTAATAGTTATTATTTTACCCATCATTAATAAACCCATATTAAAGATGTTTTTTTTTTCACTTTTCACAAATAAAAAAATTTTTAGATTTTTTACAGATTCTAAAATATTTTTAAATAGATTATTATATTTAACAGACAATCACAGAGAGGCTATATACCAAAAAACAGAAATGTACAAGTCAACAACCAATCCACAAGACAGCTACAGTCAGCAAACCTTACAATAACAGGCTGTTGCACTGTGAAACACCAAGCAATAACCACACCTCAGTTAAACCTCATTAGATATGCTATTGCCAGGACTAGCTCTCATCTGATTCATAGCCAGAAAGTATGAAAATTGCTTAATTAATACTGGATGGCTTGAAGGAGCTGCACCCCAAGATCATTATCATTAGGATGATAAATATGTTAATTTATTTATGCCAGCTAACTCTTCTCTCACTGCATAGCTTGGCTGCATAAACATTTTCAGCTTTCTAATTGTCCTAATATTATATCAAATTTCTTTTCTATACTGTTTTGTCAGGTAAACTCATTTGCATAAACATGAATATGGGAAATAATAGGCATGTACTTTTTCAGCCTAAAAAAGCAGACTCTGCTAGTTTGCATCTCCTTCTCATATTCAAGTTTATGCAAATTAGTTTATAACACAACAGTATAGAAATGTTATAGAATATAATATTAGGACAATTAGAAAACGGAAAAATTTTATGCAGCTCTCCTAAACAGTGAGAAAAGAGTTAGCTGGCATCCAAAAGACATGTACAATTTTTGTCACCCTAATGATAATGATCTAGGAGCACAGGTCCCCCGAAGCCATCCAATTTAAATCAAGCAATTTTGAGGCTTATTGCCTTTAGTCATATGAGAGCAGGGTTTGAGTACTTCATTGTGCTTCAGGCTGCTATTGTAAGGTCTGCTAACTGTACTTGTCCCATGGATAGTTTACTGGCTTGCACATATCTAGTTTATGAGTACTTTTGATTATAGCTGCATTGAAATACTGGGTTGGTATCTGCTTTTGAATTCCTGGAGCAGGTAGGGCAGTTGCACAGGTGCTAAGTTCATTCAGTGCTAGCAAAGAACTTTGATTGAAAAGGCAGGTGCATTCTCATTATGCCAACTCCAAAAATGCATAAAAGGTATGGTATCTCATGAGAGGTGGTGAGTTGCAGACGCTATACTGATCTGCACTAGTGTTGAGCTCGAATATTCTAATCACAAATTTGTATTGGTAATTATTGTCACTTTGAGAATTTGCAAAGATCTAGAATATAGAGCTATATCTTTGGTAATCAAAAAACAATCTGGGCTTTTTTTCATCCTTTTTATGCTATCTTTCATCCATACCATTTATTTTTAATAGTTATTATTTTACCCATCATTAATAAACCCATATTAAAGATGTTTTTTTTACTTTTCACAAATAAAAAATTTTTTAGATTTTTTTACGGATTCTAAAATATTTTTAAATAGATTATTATATTTAACAGACAATCACAGAGAGGCTATATACCAAAAAACAGAAATGTACAAGTCAACAACCAATCCACAAGACAGCTACAGTCAGCAAACCTTACAATAACCACACCTCAGTTAAACCTCATTGGATATGCTATTGCCAGGACTAGCTCTCGTCTGATTGATAGCCAGAAAGTATGAAAATTGCTTAATTAATACTGGATGGCTTGAGGGAGCTGCACCCCAAGATCATTATCATTAGGGTGATAAATATGTTAATTTATTTATGCCAGCTAACTCTTCTCTCACTGCATAGCTTGGCTGCATAAACATTTTCAGCTTTCTAATTGTTCTAATATTATATCAAATTTCTTTTCTATACTGTTTTGTCAGGTAAACTCATTTGCATAAACATGAATATGGGAAATAATAGGCATGTACTTTTTCAGCCTAAAAAAAGCAGACTCTGCTAGTTTGCATCTCCTTCTCATATTCAAGTTTATGCAAATTAGTTTATAACACAACAGTATAGAAATGTTATAGAATATAATATTAGGACAATTAGAAAACGGAAAAATTTTATGCAGCCCTCTAAACAGTGAGAAAAGAGTTAGCTGGCATCCAAAAGACATGTACAATTTTTGTCACCCTAATGATAATGATCTAGGAGCACAGGTCCCCGAAGCCATCAATTTAAATCAAGCAATTTTGAGGCTTATTGCCTTTAGTCATATGAGAGCAGGGTTTGAGTACTTCATTGTGCTTCAGGCTGCTATTGTAAGGTCTGCTAACTGTACTTGTCCCATGGATAGTTTACTGGCTTGCACATATCTAGTTTATGAGTACTTTTGATTATAGCTGCATTGAAATACTGGGTTGGTATCTGCTTTTGAATTCCTGGAGCAGGTAGGGCAGTTGCACAGGTGCTAAGTTCATTCAGTGCTAGCAAAGAACTTTGATTGAAAAGGCAGGTGCATTCTCATTATGCCAACTCCAAAAATGCATAAAAGGTATGGTATCTCATGAGAGGTGGTGAGTTGCAGACGCTATACTGATCTGCACTAGTGTTGAGCTCGAATATTCTAATCACAAATTTGTATTGGTAATTATTGTCACTTTGAGAATTTGCAAAGATCTAGAATATAGAGCTATATCTTTGGTAATCAAAAAACAATCTGGGCTTTTTTCATCCTTTTTATGCTATCTTTCATCCATACCATTTATTTTTAATAGTTATTATTTTACCCATCATTAATAAACCCATATTAAAGATGTTTTTTTTTACTTTTCACAAATAAAAAATTTTTAGATTTTTTACGGATTCTAAAATATTTTTAAATAGATTATTATATTTAACAGACAATCACAGAGAGGCTATATACCAAAAAACAGAAATGTACAAGTCAACAACCAATCCACAAGACAGCTACAGTCAGCAAA
Source organism: Bufotes viridis (assembly GCA_033119425.1). Taxonomy (NCBI): domain Eukaryota; kingdom Metazoa; phylum Chordata; class Amphibia; order Anura; family Bufonidae; genus Bufotes; species Bufotes viridis. The sequence continues at coordinate 64,800 of JAKVIS010000351.1, forward strand.
CCTTACAATAACCACACCTCAGTTAAACCTCATTGGATATGCTATTGCCAGGACTAGCTCTCATCTGATTGATTGCCAGAAAGTATGAAAATTGCTTAATTAATACTGGATGGCTTGAGGGGAGCTGCACCCCAAGATCATTATCATTAGGGTGATAAATATGTTAATTTATTTATGCCAGCTAACTCTTCTCTCACTGCATAGCTTGGCTGCATAAACATTTTCAGCTTTCTAATTGTCCTAATATTATATCAAATTTCCTTTCTATACTGTTTTGTCAGGTAAACTCATTTGCATAAACATGAATATGGGAAATAATAGGCATGTACTTTTTCAGCCTAAAAAAAGCAGACTCTGCTAGTTTGCATCTCCTTCTCATATTCAAGTTTATGCAAATTAGTTTATAACACAACAGTATAGAAATGTTATAGAATATAATATTAGGACAATTAGAAAACGGAAAAATTTTAATGCAGCCCTCTAAACAGTGAGAAAGAGTTAGCTGGCATCAAAAGACATGTACAATTTTTGTCACCCTAATGATAATGATCTAGGAGCACAGGTCCCCGAAGCCATCAATTTAAATCAAGCAATTTTGAGGCTTATTGCCTTTAGTCATATGAGAGCAGGGTTTGAGTACTTCATTGTGCTTCAGGCTGCTGTTGTAAGGTCTGCTAACTGTACTTGTCCCATGGATAGTTTATTGGCTTGCACATATCTAGTTTATGAGTACTTTTGATTATAGCTGCATTGAAATACTGGGTTGGTATCTGCTTTTGAATTCCTGGAGCAGGTAGGGCAGTTGCACAGGTGCTAAGTTCATTCAGTGCTAGCAAAGAACTTTGATTGAAAAGGCAGGTGCATTCTCATTATGCCAACTCCAAAAATGCATAAAGGTATGGTATCTCATGAGAGGTGGTGAGTTGCAGACGCTATACTGATCTGCACTAGTGTTGAGCTCGAATATTCTAATCACAAATTTGTATTGGTAATTATTGTCACTTTGAGAATTTGCAAAGATCTAGAATATAGAGCTATATCTTTGGTAATCAAAAAACAATCTGGGCTTTTTTCATCCTTTTTATGCTATCTTTCATCCATACCATTTATTTTTTAATAGTTATTATTTTACCCATCATTAATAAACCCATATTAAAGATGTTTTTTTTTTCACTTTTCACAAATAAAAATATTTTTAGATTTTTTTTACGGATTCTAAAATATTTTTTAAATAGATTATTATATTTAACAGACAATCACAGAGAGGCTATATACCAAAAAACAGAAATGTACAAGTCAACAACCAATCCACAAGACAGCTACAGTCAGCAAACCTTACAATAACCACACCTCAGTTAAACCTCATTGGATATGCTATTGCCAGGACTAGCTCTCATCTGATTGATAGCCAGAAAGTATGAAAATTGCTTAATTAATACTGGATGGCTTGAGGGAGCTGCACCCCAAGATCATTATCATTAGGGTGATAAATATGTTAATTTATTTATGCCAGCTAACTCTTCTCTCACTGCATAGCTTGGCTGCATAAACATTTTCAGCTTTCTAATTGTCCTAATATTATATCAAATTTCCTTTCTATACTGTTTTGTCAGGTAAACTCATTTGCATAAACATGAATATGGGAAATAATAGGCATGTACTTTTTCAGCCTAAAAAAAGCAGACTCTGCTAGTTTGCATCTCCTTCTCATATTCAAGTTTATGCAAATTAGTTTATAACACAACAGTATAGAAATGTTATAGAATATAATATTAGGACAATTAGAAAACGGAAAAATTTTATGCAGCCCTCCTAAACAGTGAGAAAAGAGTTAGCTGGCATCCAAAGACATGTACAATTTTTGTCACCCTAATGATAATGATCTAGGACACTAGGTCCCCGAAGCCATCCAATTTAAATCAAGCAATTTTGAGGCTTATTGCCTTTAGTCATATGAGAGCAGGGTTTGAGTACTTCATTGTGCTTCAGGCTGCTATTGTAAGGTCTGCTAACTGTACTTGTCCCATGGATAGTTTACTGGCTTGCACATATCTAGTTTATGAGTACTTTTGATTATAGCTGCATTGAAATACTGGGTTGGTATCTGCTTTTGAATTCCTGGAGCAGGTAGGGCAGTTGCACAGGTGCTAAGTTCATTCAGTGCTAGCAAAGAACTTTGATTGAAAAGGCAGGTGCATTCTCATTATGCCAACTCCAAAAATGCATAAAAGGTATGGTATCTCATGAGAGGTGGTGAGTTGCAGACGCTATACTGATCTGCACTAGTGTTGAGCTCGAATATTCTAATCACAAATTTGTATTGGTAATTATTGTCACTTTGAGAATTTGCAAAGATCTAGAATATAGAGCTATATCTTTGGTAATCAAAAAACAATCTGGGCTTTTTTCATCCTTTTTATGCTATCTTTCATCCATACCATTTATTTTTTAATAGTTATTATTTTACCCATCATTAATAAACCCATATTAAAGATGTTTTTTTTTACTTTTCACAAATAAAAAAATTTTTAGATTTTTTACGGATTCTAAAATATTTTTAAATAGATTATTATATTTAACAGACAATCACAGAGAGGCTATATACCAAAAAACAGAAATGTACAAGTCAACAACCAATCCACAAGACAGCTACAGTCAGCAAACCTTACAATAACCACACCTCAGTTAAACCTCATTGGATATGCTATTGCCAGGACTAGCTCTCATCTGATTGATAGCCAGAAAGTATGAAAATTGCTTAATTAATACTGGATGGCTTGAGGGAGCTGCACCCCAAGATCATTATCATTAGGGTGATAAATATGTTAATTTATTTATGCCAGCTAACTCTTCTCTCACTGCATAGCTTGGCTGCATAAACATTTTCAGCTTTCTAATTGTCCTAATATTATATCAAATTTCCTTTCTATACTGTTTTGTCAGGTAAACTCATTTGCATAAACATGAATATGGGAAATAATAGGCATGTACTTTTTCAGCCTAAAAAAGCAGACTCTGCTAGTTTGCATCTCCTTCTCATATTCAAGTTTATGCAAATTAGTTTATAACACAACAGTATAGAAATGTTATAGAATATAATATTAGGACAATTAGAAAACGGAAAAATTTTATGCAGCCCTCCTAAACAGTGAGAAAAGAGTTAGCTGGCATCCAAAAAGACATGTACAATTTTTGTCACCCTAATGATAATGATCTAGGAGCACAGGTCCCCCGAAGCCATCCAATTTAAATCAAGCAATTTTGAGGCTTATTGCCTTTAGTCATATGAGAGCAGGGTTTGAGTACTTCATTGTGCTTCAGGCTGCTATTGTAAGGTCTGCTAACTGTACTTGTCCCATGGATAGTTTACTGGCTTGCACATATCTAGTTTATGAGTACTTTTGATTATAGCTGCATTGAAATACTGGGTTGGTATCTGCTTTTGAATTCCTGGAGCAGGTAGGGCAGTTGCACAGGTGCTAAGTTCATTCAGTGCTAGCAAAGAACTTTGATTGAAAAGGCAGGTGCATTCTCATTATGCCAACTCCAAAAATGCATAAAAGGTATGGTATCTCATGAGAGGTGGTGAGTTGCAGACGCTATACTGATCTGCACTAGTGTTGAGCTCGAATATTCTAATCACAAATTTGTATTGGTAATTATTGTCACTTTGAGAATTTGCAAAGATCTAGAATATAGAGCTATATCTTTGGTAATCAAAAAACAATCTGGGCTTTTTTCATCCTTTTTATGCTATCTTTCATCCATACCATTTATTTTTAATAGTTATTATTTTACCCATCATTAATAAACCCATATTAAAGATGTTTTTTTTTTACTTTTCACAAATAAAAAAATTTTTAGATTTTTTTACGGATTCTAAAATATTTTTAAATAGATTATTATATTTAACAGACAATCACAGAGAGGCTATATACCAAAAAACAGAAATGTACAAGTCAACAACCAATCCACAAGACAGCTACAGTCAGCAAACCTTACAATAACCACACCTCAGTTAAACCTCATTGGATATGCTATTGCCAGGACTAGCTCTCATCTGATTGATAGCCAGAAAGTATGAAAATTGCTTAATTAATACTGGATGGCTTGAGGGAGCTGCACCCCAAGATCATTATCATTAGGGTGATAAATATGTTAATTTATTTATGCCAGCTAACTCTTCTCTCACTGCATAGCTTGGCTGCATAAACATTTTCAGCTTTCTAATTGTCCTAATATTATATCAAATTTCCTTTCTATACTGTTTTGTCAGGTAAACTCATTTGCATAAACATGAATATGGGAAATAATAGGCATGTACTTTTTCAGCCTAAAAAAGCAGACTCTGCTAGTTTGCATCTCCTTCTCATATTCAAGTTTATGCAAATTAGTTTATAACACAACAGTATAGAAATGTTATAGAATATAATATTAGGACAATTAGAAAACGGAAAAATTTTATGCAGCCCTCCTAAACAGTGAGAAAAGAGTTAGCTGGCATCCAAAAAGACATGTACAATTTTTGTCACCCTAATGATAATGATCTAGGAGCACAGGTCCCCCGAAGCCATCCAATTTAAATCAAGCAATTTTGAGGCTTATTGCCTTTAGTCATATGAGAGCAGGGTTTGAGTACTTCATTGTGCTTCAGGCTGCTATTGTAAGGTCTGCTAACTGTACTTGTCCCATGGATAGTTTACTGGCTTGCACATACTTAGTTTATGAGTACTTTTGATTATAGCTGCATTGAAATACTGGGTTGGTATCTGCTTTTGGATTCCTGGAGCAGGTAGGGCAGTTGCACAGGTGCTAAGTTCATTCAGTGCTAGCAAAGAACTTTGATTGGAAAGGCAGGTGCATTCTCATTATGCCAACTCCAAAAATGCATAAAAGGTATGGTATCTCATGAGAGGTGGTGAGTTGCAGACGCTATACTGATCTGCACTAGTGTTGAGCTCGAATATTCTAATCACAAATTTGTATTGGTAATTATTGTCACTTTGAGAATTTGCAAAGATCTAGAATATAGAGCTATATCTTTGGTAATCAAAAAACAATCTGGGCTTTTTTCATCCTTTTTATGCTATCTTTCATCCATACCATTTATTTTTAATAGTTATTATTTTACCCATCATTAATAAACCCATATTAAAGATGTTTTTTTTACTTTTCACAAATAAAAAGATTTTTAGATTTTTTTACGGATTCTAAAATATTTTTAAATAGATTATTATATTTAACAGACAATCACAGAGAGGCTATATACCAAAAAACAGAAATGTACAAGTCAACAACCAATCCACAAGACAGCTACAGTCAGCAAACCTTACAATAACCACACCTCAGTTAAACCTCATTGGATATGCTATTGCCAGGACTAGCTCTCGTCTGATTGATAGCCAGAAAGTATGAAAATTGCTTAATTAATACTGGATGGCTTGAGGGGAGCTGCACCCCAAGATCATTATCATTAGGGTGATAAATATGTTAATTTATTTATGCCAGCTAACTCTTCTCTCACTGCATAGCTTGGCTGCATAAACATTTTCAGCTTTCTAATTGTCCTAATATTATATCAAATTTCCTTTCTATACTGTTTTGTCAGGTAAACTCATTTGCATAAACATGAATATGGGAAATAATAGGCATGTACTTTTTCAGCCTAAAAAAGCAGACTCTGCTAGTTTGCATCTCCTTCTCATATTCAAGTTTATGCAAATTAGTTTATAACACAACAGTATAGAAATGTTATAGAATATAATATTAGGACAATTAGAAAACGGAAAAATTTTATGCAGCCCTCCTAAACAGTGAGAAAAGAGTTAGCTGGCATCCAAAAAGACATGTACAATTTTTGTCACCCTAATGATAATGATCTAGGAGCACAGGTCCCCCGAAGCCATCCAATTTAAATCAAGCAATTTTGAGGCTTATTGCCTTTAGTCATATGAGAGCAGGGTTTGAGTACTTCATTGTGCTTCAGGCTGCTATTGTAAGGTCTGCTAACTGTACTTGTCCCATGGATAGTTTACTGGCTTGCACATACTTAGTTTATGAGTACTTTTGATTATAGCTGCATTGAAATACTGGGTTGGTATCTGCTTTTGGATTCCTGGAGCAGGTAGGGCAGTTGCACAGGTGCTAAGTTCATTCAGTGCTAGCAAAGAACTTTGATTGGAAAGGCAGGTGCATTCTCATTATGCCAACTCCAAAAATGCATAAAAGGTATGGTATCTCATGAGAGGTGGTGAGTTGCAGACGCTATACTGATCTGCACTAGTGTTGAGCTCGAATATTCTAATCACAAATTTGTATTGGTAATTATTGTCACTTTGAGAATTTGCAAAGATCTAGAATATAGAGCTATATCTTTGGTAATCAAAAAACAATCTGGGCTTTTTTTCATCCTTTTTATGCTATCTTTCATCCATACCATTTATTTTTTAATAGTTATTATTTTACCCATCATTAATAAACCCATATTAAAGATGTTTTTTTTTTTACTTTTCACAAATAAAAAATTTTTAGATTTTTTTACGGATTCTAAAATATTTTTAAATAGATTATTATATTTAACAGACAATCACAGAGAGGCTATATACCAAAAAACAGAAATGTACAAGTCAACAACCAATCCACAAGACAGCTACAGTCAGCAAACCTTACAATAACCACACCTCAGTTAAACCTCATTGGATATGCTATTGCCAGGACTAGCTCTCATCTGATTGATAGCCAGAAAGTATGAAAATTGCTTAATTAATACTGGATGGCTTGAGGGGAGCTGCACCCCAAGATCATTATCATTAGGGTGATAAATATGTTAATTTATTTATGCCAGCTAACTCTTCTCTCACTGCATAGCTTGGCTGCATAAACATTTTCAGCTTTCTAATTGTCCTAATATTATATCAGATTTCCTTTCTATACTGTTTTGTCAGGTAAACTCATTTGCATAAACATGAATATGGGAAATAATAGGCATGTACTTTTTCAGCCTAAAAAAAAGCAGACTCTGCTAGTTTGCATCTCCTTCTCATACTCAAGTTTATGCAAATTAGTTTATAACACAACAGTATAGAAATGTTATAGAATATAATATTAGGACAATTTGAAAACGGAAAAATTTTATGCAGCCCTCCTAAACAGTGAGAAAAGAGTTAGCTGGCATCCAAAAAGACATGTACAATTTTTGTCACCCTAATGATAATGATCTAGGAGCACAGGTCCCCCCCGAAGCCATCCAATTTAAATCAAGCAATTTTGAGGCTTATTGCCTTTAGTCATATGAGAGCAGGGTTTGAGTACTTCATTGTGCTTCAGGCTGCTATTGTAAGGTCTACTAACTGTACTTGTCCCATGGATAGTTTGCTGGCTTGCACATATCTAGTTTATGAGTACTTTTGATTATAGCTGCATTGAAATACTGGTTTGGTATCTGCTTTTGAATTCCTGGAGCAGGTAGGGCAGTTGCACAGGTGCTAAGTTCATTCAGTGCTAGCAAAGAACTTTGATTGAAAAGGCAGGTGCAATCTCATTATGCCAACTCCAAAAATGCATAAAAGGTATGGTATCTCATAAGAGGTGGTGAGTTGCAGACGCTATACTGATCTGCACTAGTGTTGAGCTCGAATATTCTAATCACAAATTTGTATTGGTAATTATTGTCACTTTGAGAATTTGCAAAGATCTAGAATATAGAGCTATATCTTTGGTAATCAAAAAACAATCTGGGCTTTTTTTCATCCTTTTTATGCTATCTTTCATCCATACCATTTATTTTTTAATAGTTATTATTTTACCCATCATTAATAAACCCATATTAAAGATGTTTTTTTTTTACTTTTCACAAATAAAAAATTTTTAGATTTTTTTACGGATTCTAAAATATTTTTAAATAGATTATTATATTTAACAGACAATCACAGAGAGGCTATATACCAAAAAACAGAAATGTACAAGTCAACAACCAATCCACAAGACAGCTACAGTCAGCAAACCTTACAATAACCACACCTCAGTTAAACCTCATTGGATATGCTATTGCCAGGACTAGCTCTCATCTGATTGATAGCCAGAAAGTATGAAAATTGCTTAATTAATACTGGATGGCTTGAGGGAGCTGCACCCCAAGATCATTATCATTAGGGTGATAAATATGTTAATTTATTTATGCCAGCTAACTCTTCTCTCACTGCATAGCTTGGCTGCATAAACATTTTCAGCTTTCTAATTGTCCTAATATTATATCAAATTTCCTTTCTATACTGTTTTGTCAGGTAAACTCATTTGCATAAACATGAATATGGGAAATAATAGGCATGTACTTTTTCAGCCTAAAAAAGCAGACTCTGCTAGTTTGCATCTCCTTCTCATATTCAAGTTTATGCAAATTAGTTTATAACACAACAGTATAGAAATGTTATAGAATATAATATTAGGACAATTAGAAAACGGAAAAATTTTATGCAGCCCTCCTAAACAGTGAGAAAAGAGTTAGCTGGCATCCAAAAGACATGTACAATTTTTGTCACCCTAATGATAATGATCTAGGAGCACAGGTCCCCCGAAGCCATCCAATTTAAATCAAGCAATTTTGAGGCTTATTGCCTTTAGTCATATGAGAGCAGGGTTTGAGTACTTCATTGTGCTTCAGGCTGCTATTGTAAGGTCTACTAACTGTACTTGTCCCATGGATAGTTTGCTGGCTTGCACATATCTAGTTTATGAGTACTTTTGATTATAGCTGCATTGAAATACTGGTTTGGTATCTGCTTTTGAATTCCTGGAGCAGGTAGGGCAGTTGCACAGGTGCTAAGTTCATTCAGTGCTAGCAAAGAACTTTGATTGAAAAGGCAGGTGCAATCTCATTATGCCAACTCCAAAAATGCATAAAAGGTATGGTATCTCATGAGAGGTGGTGAGTTGCAGACGCTATACTGATCTGCACTAGTGTTGAGCTCGAATATTCTAATCACAAATTTGTATTGGTAATTATTGTCACTTTGAGAATTTGCAAAGATCTAGAATATAGAGCTATATCTTTGGTAATCAAAAAACAATCTGGGCTTTTTTTCATCCTTTTTATGCTATCTTTCATCCATACCATTTATTTTTTAATAGTTATTATTTTACCCATCATTAATAAACCCATATTAAAGATGTTTTTTTTTTTACTTTTCACAAATAAAAAATTTTTAGATTTTTTTACGGATTCTAAAATATTTTTAAATAGATTATTATATTTAACAGACAATCACAGAGAGGCTATATACCAAAAACAGAAATGTACAAGTCAACAACCAATCCACAAGACAGCTACAGTCAGCAAACCTTACAATAACCACACCTCAGTTAAACCTCATTGGATATGCTATTGCCAGGACTAGCTCTCATCTGATTGATAGCCAGAAAGTATGAAAATTGCTTAATTAATACTGGATGGCTTGAGGGAGCTGCACCCCAAGATCATTATCATTAGGGTGATAAATATGTTAATTTATTTATGCCAGCTAACTCTTCTCTCACTGCATAGCTTGGCTGCATAAACATTTTCAGCTTTCTAATTGTCCTAATATTATATCAAATTTCCTTTCTATACTGTTTTGTCAGGTAAACTCATTTGCATAAACATGAATATGGGAAATAATAGGCATGTACTTTTTCAGCCTAAAAAAGCAGACTCTGCTAGTTTGCATCTCCTTCTCATATTCAAGTTTATGCAAATTAGTTTATAACACAACAGTATAGAAATGTTATAGAATATAATATTAGGACAATTAGAAAACGGAAAAATTTTATGCAGCCCTCCTAAACAGTGAGAAAAGAGTTAGCTGGCATCCAAAAAGACATGTACAATTTTTGTCACCCTAATGATAATGATCTAGGAGCACAGGTCCCCCGAAGCCATCCAATTTAAATCAAGCAATTTTGAGGCTTATTGCCTTTAGTCATATGAGAGCAGGGTTTGAGTACTTCATTGTGCTTCAGGCTGCTATTGTAAGGTCTGCTAACTGTACTTGTCCCATGGATAGTTTACTGGCTTGCACATATCTAGTTTATGAGTACTTTTGATTATAGCTGCATTGAAATACTGGGTTGGTATCTGCTTTTGAATTCCTGGAGCAGGTAGGGCAGTTGCACAGGTGCTAAGTTCATTCAGTGCTAGCAAAGAACTTTGATTGAAAAGGCAGGTGCATTCTCATTATGCCAACTCCAAAAATGCATAAAAGGTATGGTATCTCATGAGAGGTGGTGAGTTGCAGACGCTATACTGATCTGCACTAGTGTTGAGCTCGAATATTCTAATCACAAATTTGTATTGGTAATTATTGTCACTTTGAGAATTTGCAAAGATCTAGAATATAGAGCTATATCTTTGGTAATCAAAAAACAATCTGGGCTTTTTTTCATCCTTTTTATGCTATCTTTCATCCATACCATTTATTTTTTAATAGTTATTATTTTACCCATCATTAATAAACCCATATTAAAGATGTTTTTTTTTTACTTTTCACAAATAAAAAATTTTTAGATTTTTTTACGGATTCTAAAATATTTTTAAATAGATTATTATATTTAACAGACAATCACAGAGAGGCTATATACCAAAAACAGAAATGTACAAGTCAACAACCAATCCACAAGACAGCTACAGTCAGCAAACCTTACAATAACCACACCTCAGTTAAACCTCATTGGATATGCTATTGCCAGGACTAGCTCTCATCTGATTGATAGCCAGAAAGTATGAAAATTGCTTAATTAATACTGGATGGCTTGAGGGGAGCTGCACCCCAAGATCATTATCATTAGGGTGATAAATATGTTAATTTATTTATGCCAGCTAACTCTTCTCTCACTGCATAGCTTGGCTGCATAAACATTTTCAGCTTTCTAATTGTCCTAATATTATATCAAATTTCCTTTCTATACTGTTTTGTCAGGTAAACTCATTTGCATAAACATGAATATGGGAAATAATAGGCATGTACTTTTTCAGCCTAAAAAGCAGACTCTGCTAGTTTGCATCTCCTTCTCATATTCAAGTTTATGCAAATTAGTTTATAACACAACAGTATAGAAATGTTATAGAATATAATATTAGGACAATTAGAAAACGGAAAAATTTTATGCAGCCCTCCTAAACAGTGAGAAAAGAGTTAGCTGGCATCCAAAAAGACATGTACAATTTTTGTCACCCTAATGATAATGATCTAGGAGCACAGGTCCCCCGAAGCCATCCAATTTAAATCAAGCAATTTTGAGGCTTATTGCCTTTAGTCATATGAGAGCAGGGTTTGAGTACTTCATTGTGCTTCAGGCTGCTATTGTAAGGTCTGCTAACTGTACTTGTCCCATGGATAGTTTACTGGCTTGCACATATCTAGTTTATGAGTACTTTTGATTATAGCTGCATTGAAATACTGGGTTGGTATCTGCTTTTGAATTCCTGGAGCAGGTAGGGCAGTTGCACAGGTGCTAAGTTCATTCAGTGCTAGCAAAGAACTTTGATTGAAAAGGCAGGTGCATTCTCATTATGCCAACTCCAAAAATGCATAAAAGGTATGGTATCTCATGAGAGGTGGTGAGTTGCAGACGCTATACTGATCTGCACTAGTGTTGAGCTCGAATATTCTAATCACAAATTTGTATTGGTAATTATTGTCACTTTGAGAATTTGCAAAGATCTAGAATATAGAGCTATATCTTTGGTAATCAAAAACAATCTGGGCTTTTTTTCATCCTTTTATGCTATCTTTCATCCATACCATTTATTTTTTAATAGTTATTATTTTACCCATCATTAATAAACCCATATTAAAGATGTTTTTTTTTTACTTTTCACAAATAAAAAATTTTTAGATTTTTTTACGGATTCTAAAATATTTTTTAAATAGATTATTATATTTAACAGACAATCACAGAGAGGCTATATACCAAAAACAGAAATGTACAAGTCAACAACCAATCCACAAGACAGCTACAGTCAGCAAACCTTACAATAACCACACCTCAGTTAAACCTCATTGGATATGCTATTGCCAGGACTAGCTCTCATCTGATTGATAGCCAGAAAGTATGAAAATTGCTTAATTAATACTGGATGGCTTGAGGGGAGCTGCACCCCAAGATCATTATCATTAGGGTGATAAATATGTTAATTTATTTATGCCAGCTAACTCTTCTCTCACTGCATAGCTTGGCTGCATAAACATTTTCAGCTTTCTAATTGTCCTAATATTATATCAAATTTCCTTTCTATACTGTTTTGTCAGGTAAACTCATTTGCATAAACATGAATATGGGAAATAATAGGCATGTACTTTTTCAGCCTAAAAAAGCAGACTCTGCTAGTTTGCATCTCCTTCTCATATTCAAGTTTATGCAAATTAGTTTATAACACAACAGTATAGAAATGTTATAGAATATAATATTAGGACAATTAGAAAACGGAAAAATTTTATGCAGCCCTCCTAAACAGTGAGAAAAGAGTTAGCTGGCATCCAAAAAGACATGTACAATTTTTGTCACCCTAATGATAATGATCTAGGAGCACAGGTCCCCCGAAGCCATCCAATTTAAATCAAGCAATTTTGAGGCTTATTGCCTTTAGTCATATGAGAGCAGGGTTTGAGTACTTCATTGTGCTTCAGGCTGCTATTGTAAGGTCTGCTAACTGTACTTGTCCCATGGATAGTTTACTGGCTTGCACATACTTAGTTTATGAGTACTTTTGATTATAGCTGCATTGAAATACTGGGTTGGTATCTGCTTTTGGATTCCTGGAGCAGGTAGGGCAGTTGCACAGGTGCTAAGTTCATTCAGTGCTAGCAAAGAACTTTGATTGGAAAGGCAGGTGCATTCTCATTATGCCAACTCCAAAAATGCATAAAAGGTATGGTATCTCATGAGAGGTGGTGAGTTGCAGACGCTATACTGATCTGCACTAGTGTTGAGCTCGAATATTCTAATCACAAATTTGTATTGGTAATTATTGTCACTTTGAGAATTTGCAAAGATCTAGAATATAGAGCTATATCTTTGGTAATCAAAAACAATCTGGGCTTTTTTTCATCCTTTTATGCTATCTTTCATCCATACCATTTATTTTTTAATAGTTATTATTTTACCCATCATTAATAAACCCATATTAAAGATGTTTTTTTTTTTACTTTTCACAAATAAAAAATTTTTAGATTTTTTTACGGATTCTAAAATATTTTTTAAATAGATTATTATATTTAACAGACAATCACAGAGAGGCTATATACCAAAAACAGAAATGTACAAGTCAACAACCAATCCACAAGACAGCTACAGTCAGCAAACCTTACAATAACAGGCTGTTGCACTGTGAAACACCTAGCAATAACCACACCTCAGTTAAACCTCATTGGATATGCTATTGCCAGGACTAGCTCTCATCTGATTCATAGCCAGAAAGTATGAAAATTGCTTAATTAATACTGGATGGCTTGAAGGGAGCTGCACCCCAAGATCATTATCATTAGGGTGATAAATATGTTAATTTATTTATGCCAGCTAACTCTTCTCTCACTGCATAGCTTGGCTGCATAAACATTTTCAGCTTTCTAATTGTCCTAATATTATATCAAATTTCCTTTCTATACTGTTTTGTCAGGTAAACTCATTTGCATAAACATGAATATGGGAAATAATAGGCATGTACTTTTTCAGCCTAAAAAGCAGACTCTGCTAGTTTGCATCTCCTTCTCATATTCAAGTTTATGCAAATTAGTTTATAACACAACAGTATAGAAATGTTATAGAATATAATATTAGGACAATTAGAAAACGGAAAAATTTTATGCAGCCCTCCTAAACAGTGAGAAAAGAGTTAGCTGGCATCCAAAAAGACATGTACAATTTTTGTCACCCTAATGATAATGATCTAGGAGCACAGGTCCCCCGAAGCCATCCAATTTAAATCAAGCAATTTTGAGGCTTATTGCCTTTAGTCATATGAGAGCAGGGTTTGAGTACTTCATTGTGCTTCAGGCTGCTATTGTAAGGTCTGCTAACTGTACTTGTCCCATGGATAGTTTACTGGCTTGCACATACTTAGTTTATGAGTACTTTTGATTATAGCTGCATTGAAATACTGGGTTGGTATCTGCTTTTGGATTCCTGGAGCAGGTAGGGCAGTTGCACAGGTGCTAAGTTCATTCAGTGCTAGCAAAGAACTTTGATTGGAAAGGCAGGTGCATTCTCATTATGCCAACTCCAAAAATGCATAAAAGGTATGGTATCTCATGAGAGGTGGTGAGTTGCAGACGCTATACTGATCTGCACTAGTGTTGAGCTCGAATATTCTAATCACAAATTTGTATTGGTAATTATTGTCACTTTGAGAATTTGCAAAGATCTAGAATATAGAGCTATATCTTTGGTAATCAAAAACAATCTGGGCTTTTTTTTCATCCTTTTTATGCTATCTTTCATCCATACCATTTATTTTTTAATAGTTATTATTTTACCCATCATTAATAAACCCATATTAAAGATGTTTTTTTTTTTACTTTTCACAAATAAAAAATTTTTAGATTTTTTTACGGATTCTAAAATATTTTTTAAATAGATTATTATATTTAACAGACAATCACAGAGAGGCTATATACCAAAAACAGAAATGTACAAGTCAACAACCAATCCACAAGACAGCTACAGTCAGCAAACCTTACAATAACCACACCTCAGTTAAACCTCATTGGATATGCTATTGCCAGGACTAGCTCTCATCTGATTGATAGCCAGAAAGTATGAAAATTGCTTAATTAATACTGGATGGCTTGAGGGGAGCTGCACCCCAAGATCATTATCATTAGGGTGATAAATATGTTAATTTATTTATGCCAGCTAATCTCTTCTCTCACTGCATAGCTTGGCTGCATAAACATTTTCAGCTTTTAATTGTCCTAATATTATATCAAATTTCCTTTCTATACTGTTTTGTCAGGTAAACTCATTTGCATAAACATGAATATGGGAAATAATAGGCATGTACTTTTTCAGCCTAAAAAGCAGACTCTGCTAGTTTGCATCTCCTTCTCATATTCAAGTTTATGCAAATTAGTTTATAACACAACAGTATAGAAATGTTATAGAATATAATATTAGGACAATTAGAAAACGGAAAAATTTTATGCAGCCCTCCTAAACAGTGAGAAAAGAGTTAGCTGGCATCCAAAAAGACATGTACAATTTTTGTCACCCTAATGATAATGATCTAGAGCACAGGTCCCCCGAAGCCATCCAATTTAAATCAAGCAATTTTGAGGCTTATTGCCTTTAGTCATATGAGAGCAGGGTTTGAGTACTTCATTGTGCTTCAGGCTGCTATTGTAAGGTCTGCTAACTGTACTTGTCCCATGGATAGTTTACTGGCTTGCACATACTTAGTTTATGAGTACTTTTGATTATAGCTGCATTGAAATACTGGGTTGGTATCTGCTTTTGGATTCCTGGAGCAGGTAGGGCAGTTGCACAGGTGCTAAGTTCATTCAGTGCTAGCAAAGAACTTTGATTGGAAAGGCAGGTGCATTCTCATTATGCCAACTCCAAAAATGCATAAAAGGTATGGTATCTCATGAGAGGTGGTGAGTTGCAGACGCTATACTGATCTGCACTAGTGTTGAGCCTCGAATATTCTAATCACAAATTTGTATTGGTAATTATTGTCACTTTGAGAATTTGCAAAGATCTAGAATATAGAGCTATATCTTTGGTAATCAAAAACAATCTGGGCTTTTTTTTCATCCTTTTATGCTATCTTTCATCCATACCATTTATTTTTTAATAGTTATTATTTTACCCATCATTAATAAACCCATATTAAAGATGTTTTTTTTTTTACTTTTCACAAATAAAAAATTTTTAGATTTTTTTACGGATTCTAAAATATTTTTTAAATAGATTATTATATTTAACAGACAATCACAGAGAGGCTATATACCAAAAACAGAAATGTACAAGTCAACAACCAATCCACAAGACAGCTACAGTCAGCAAACCTTACAATAACAGGCTGTTGCACTGTGAAACACCTAGCAATAACCACACCTCAGTTAAACCTCATTGGATATGCTATTGCCAGGACTAGCTCTCATCTGATTCATAGCCAGAAAGTATGAAAATTGCTTAATTAATACTAGATGGCTTGAAGGGAGCTGCACCCCAAGATCATTATCATTAGGGTGATAAATATGTTAATTTATTTATGCCAGCTAACTCTTCTCTCACTGCATAGCTTGGCTGCATAAACATTTTCAGCTTTCTAATTGTCCTAATATTATATCAAATTTCCTTTCTATACTGTTTTGTCAGGTAAACTCATTTGCATAAACATGAATATGGGAAATAATAGGCATGTACTTTTTCAGCCTAAAAAAGCAGACTCTGCTAGTTTGCATCTCCTTCTCATATTCAAGTTTATGCAAATTAGTTTATAACACAACAGTATAGAAATGTTATAGAATATAATATTAGGACAATTAGAAAACGGAAAAATTTTATGCAGCCCTCCTAAACAGTGAGAAAAGAGTTAGCTGGCATCCAAAAAGACATGTACAATTTTTGTCACCCTAATGATAATGATCTAGGAGCACAGGTCCCCCGAAGCCATCCAATTTAAATCAAGCAATTTTGAGGCTTATTGCCTTTAGTCATATGAGAGCAGGGTTTGAGTACTTCATTGTGCTTCAGGCTGCTATTGTAAGGTCTGCTAACTGTACTTGTCCCATGGATAGTTTACTGGCTTGCACATACTTAGTTTATGAGTACTTTGATTATAGCTGCATTGAAATACTGGGTTGGTATCTGCTTTTGGATTCCTGGAGCAGGTAGGGCAGTTGCACAGGTGCTAAGTTCATTCAGTGCTAGCAAAGAACTTTGATTGGAAAGGCAGGTG